>JAFJHL010000456.1:4462500-4634106 GCA_019425775.1 Rafetus swinhoei | reverse complement strand
TCAGTGAGGGAAAAAATTCCCCCGCTCACCAACTTCATCACTGCATTTCCAAATTAGATATCTTCTGGGTGCAGAACCTACGACAACAACAAAAACTTAACGTGACAAACGGCCTATGCGCTAAAGACTATTGTAAGCCAGTTACATTTATGGAAATGGCATCTATTTCAACATGACTTTCCCATTCCCCACAAACCCTTAAATAACTACATCAGGAATCGCACGTCACAAGATCCCTCGCCACGCTAGTATTGCGACTCTCACCCCCCACGGAAGTTCCGCACAGCCCTCCTCGCTGTTATTCCCATGCTTCCGATAATACCGACGCATTTCCACGCCTACATTGCATGTCTGTGATCCGTTCGAAGAAAATGACAAAACTCGACGCGTTCGATCGCATGTGATGACGACCACGCTAATGACCCGACGATGGGCGACTGTCTTCTAGATAACGGCATGCCGCCTTAGACGACGACAGGCGTGGAAAAACAGCATCCGAGTTAATGTACGTAATTAGCCAAGGACCCTTTCGCAATTAGCCCGCCTCACCTAATGCAGCAAAGGCCACATTCCCATCGTCGACGTTGCACTCAAAGCTCTAACTTAACACTTACCTCACGGACACCACCGGTTATCGCTGCTTCCGCTTGCGTCTCCGTTGCCGCAAACCGCGTGGACCGAACGGGGTGGACTTGCCGTGCCTCGTTCCCTCGGCTCTGTACTCGAATCCTCCTGTGGCACGTCAACAACAAATGCCAGGTTATCGCTAAAAGCGACAATGCTACGTTATCGCTCTCCGTTTACTAAAATAACCGATCCAACGCCCCAAAGAACCCTGACTCGTTCATACCTATGACAAAGATACAACTCATTTCCTGCACATAGCCCTCCACATTTCCCACCCCACTGGGGCCTCTCGCTAACTAGGACGCTCACATCTGCCTCAGAAAACCACAACTGCGTATAGAACCAAAGACAGAGATAGTGGTGACCGCTCATGCAAACCCAGTGCATCTCTAGTGACATGCGCATCGCTCTCTCAGGAGAAATACGCACATCCTCCGTATAACGACCCCCCTGCCCCCCGTCCCTCTTGACAATAGGCACGTGTGACAGGACTTCCGTTCCTAAACAATGAACCTTAGCCTCAAAAATCCTTCTGACCGTCCGACTCTTGGAAAGGCACTTAACTTTGACATCCCCTCCTGCTCTCGAGGTCTTCTTTTCCTTTGTCTACAGGCCATCGCTCCCGTAAGTCACCGTCCCTCGGTCGGTGATGTCTTCCCGGATGAATGAAGAAAGGGTCATGATCCTCCCTGGAATGTGACGACCGGCATCCCGCATCCGGTACCGTCTGTGCACACGAGCAAACCTCGACCACAAATGGTTCCGACTTCTATCCGGTAAGCTTCCGATGCAAGAGATGTCAAAGATGACCGCATCTACCTACTGCTTCATTGACAAAAGAAATTTCTCCTACAAAGTAGACTCCCCACGTCCCGCTGCCACACCCCTTCCCCCTCGATCGCTTTTGTCGACAGAAAATGGCTACACTTCTACAAACTCCTGCTTGTCCTCCATCTCTCGCTGCCACAGTAGCCCATCGTTAACTAAGATGCTCTCGTGCCCTGCAGAAAAATGACACCCAGAAGAGGATGAAAGAAGAAAGTAGCGGTGACCGATTATGCAAACCTAGTGCAGCGTAACAGACAGGAAACAGAGTGGAGCATCTCTAGCTACAGATGGGTCACTGGCCCAGAAATGCCCTTTCCTCCAGAGGAAATGCACGGTCCCTTCGTACAATGACCTTCCACCCGCATGCCTTTTCTACTCCCGTTAGCGATGGTCACTATTTAGAGAGCTTCTATACAAAAACGAGAAGACGCGACCTCAGGAACGCTTCTCACCGTCAAACCCTTGGGCAGATACTTAACTATGACGATTTGATGGGCGTTTCCTCTCTCGATGTCTCGTTCGCCTCAGTAGTCGAGAACTCACGGACCTACGGCGCTACGAGAAAAATTAATAAAAATATTCATGCCTCTTGAAAATGACGACACCGATCCATACAAAATTGGACGATACTTGCAAATGCAAAGAAAACCTGACTGCAAACATGATTGATTCATTCTACTCAGGGGGCTTTAGATGACTGAATGTGAAAGAAAAGGAAAAAAATATAGCTGAAGTTACCAGAGAGAACTGGCATTACACATTACAGTAGTCTCAGAGCAGCCCTGCCTAACCCAGCCAGAAAACTGCTATGCTTCTACAGCCGACACTGTAGACATCCTATCGATGCTAATGATGTGTGTTTTGCAGAATGGTGATCGGAAACAATCCCCCGTATCATCCCCCCCGGTGAAAACACATGCATTAAATATGCTACAAATAACATAAAATGTGATTAAATCACATTACAAAAATGAGAACAGAGGAATGGTACTTTAACCAACAATACAGCCCATCATTACCAGATATCAATACTCACCATGATTGTAGAAGTGCCTAGCTGCACCTCCTTGGAGCAACCCAAAGCTGAATGACTCCCTGTGCCTAGATGCCCAGCTTAAATGCTACCATAAGCTCCACCCCTCAATATCCCAGCATGCCTTGCAGGCCAAAGGAAGGTATAAATGCAGACTCATAGGACACAAACTCCCTTTACTTCATTTCCACATTAGCAGTGGCAAGAGCTGCTGAAGCTGAAGCATTTATCATCTGTTCTCCTAACAAATACTAATCTCCACAGACTCAAACTCTGTGACCAGGTGAGGCTACAGTCACCCTATTTCAGGTTCCTAAAAGGAAAACCTTGCCCACAGAAAGGGGGGGGTTCTCAGGGTGTGTGTAGCTACAGGGTGCTGAAATAGCTACTTTAGAAGTAGTGAAGGGGGTGTTTGAATTGGAGTATATGCAAAATGTAGGTAACATTACTTGGCCGGTGCCAGAGAGGATACACACTGCCTCATTCTCAAGGTGAAGGGGGGTTGTCGTTCCCTGTTGCAGTGCCAGGCCACCTGATACAAACAAGAAGCTAGGGTTGCCAGATGGTTTACCCAAAAATACCACACACCCCCCCCAAAAAAAACCACTGGGGAAAAAATTCTGTGGAGGGGAAAAAAAGGGGGGGGGCGCCCAAAGCACAGACTTTCCTGCTCCCCCAGGATGTGGTCCACGGCATCAAAATAGGGGTAGGGGTCTGGGTCTGCCCCTGGTTGGGAGCTGCCCCCGTGGCGCTGGCATACGCCTGCTGCAGCTCCTGTATTTTCATGTGCACTTGCTCCTGGGTGTGCATGTGGCCTTTGGTGGCCAGGCTGGCAGCCATCCGCCTGTAGACGGTTGCGTTCCTCTGTTTAGTGCAGAGATCATGGACGTTGGAGGCATCCCCCCCAAACCTGAATTAGGTCCCTGATCTCCTCACTGGACCAGGCAGGCGCCCTCCTTTTCTGGCCCCGGCAGGCTCCTGAGAGCTGGCAGACTGGTCCTGGGGAGTGGTGGAGGGCTGGCTGGCACTAGCTGCCTGGCTCATGCTGGGGCCATTGGGTCAGGTGCAGCGACTGCTTGCTCTGGGCCGGCAAGCTTGGAGCTGGCACAGGCACTGTGACCAGAGTCTACCCCTTTAAGGGCTCCAGGGAGGTGGGAAGGGAGAGGAATTTTCTTGGGTGTGCCCAGAGTGGCCACCAGGACACCCTGGGAAGGGCTGGAGGCCCCCTATTTCGAAATAAGCGTCTATGCAGCGCTTATTTCGAAATAGCAATTTTGAAATTGGCCCTATTCCTCATGGAATGAGGTTTACCAATTTCAAAATAAGCCCTCCGCTATTTCGATTTAATTTCAAAATAGCGGTTTTGGCTGTGTGGACGCTGGTAAAGTTATTTCAAAATAACAGCTGTTATTTCGAAATAATTTTGCTGTGTAGACATACCCTTAGGCTATGTCTACACTGGCAGCTTCTTGCGCAAGAACTCTTTTGCGGAAGAGTTCTTGTGCAAAAACTCTTCCACAAGAGAGCGTCTACATGGCCATGTGCTTTTGCGCACGCGCATCCATGGCATTCCAGAAGAAAGCTCTAATGGCCATTTTAACCATAGGGGGCGTCTTGCGCAAGAAATTAATCTTACCTGTCTACCCTGCCCTCTTCTGGAAGAACTCTTGCACAAGAGGGCTTATTCCTCGTGGGGAGAGGAATAACTCTTCCGGAAGAAGCCCTGTTTTACAACGCTATACTGTAAATTTACTTCTGGAAGCATGCTCATGCAGTGTAGACAGCTGGCAAGTTTTTGCAGAAGAACGACTGTTCTTCCGCAAGAAGCTGCCAGTGTAGACGTAGCCCCAGAGAATTGTGCCCACAATACCGCAAATGACCACCATGTGTCAGAGTTGCACCATTATAAAATTGTGAATGCATATCCGTGGGTGGCCACTGAGTGTCGCTGTTTTTCCATTACAGAATTCTGCATGCATTACCTCCAATGACCACCAAGTGTCACTGTTGCTGCACTACAGAATTATACATGCATTACCTCCAATGACCACCGAGTGTCACTGTCTCTACACTGCAGAATTCTGCATGAATTACCTCCAATGGCCACGTAGTGTCACTGTTGCTCTGCTAATGGGAGTTATTTCGGAATAGGGCATTTCTACATGTTCAGATAAGAAGAGAAGAACATAAGAATGGCCATACTGGGTCAGATCAACGGTCCATCCAGCCCAGTACCCGGTCTGCCGACAGTGGTCAATACCAGGTGTCCCAGCGGGAGTGAACCGAACGGGTACTGATCACGCGATTAGGGTTCTTCTATGTGTCTGACCATTTTATTCTTTACTATTGTTTAAACTAATTTGCCCGGTACTGATGTTAGACTGTTAGACATTCTTATTTCAATTTAAATGTAAGGGTTGTGCTTTATAACAAATTAAGTACTCCCCACAGTCACTTAAAATAATTACTCCCCAGTGCTTCCTGGGGCTCTAATGGCACGTCTATATGACAGCGTTTTAGAAAAGTGGCAAAGTGAGCATCCATAAGGCACGCCCGTTATTTTGCAAGTATTTCAGAATAATAGGCTTCTTATTCTTTGTGAAATGAGAGTTTATTATTCCAGAATAATGCCATTATTGCAATTGCTATTTCTAAATAGCAATATTGTGTATGCTCCACTGTCGCTATTTACAACTAGATCCTTCCTAGGTCCATTAAAAATAATTACTCCCTAGCGTTTCCTGGGGCTCTAAATCAAGGTATCACATCCATTGTAGGGAAGCCTGCCTCAGAGTAATTTCAAGGATTTTCTGTAATGGGGACATGCTATGTTGAAATAGGTATATCTCCATTAAAAAAATAAATAGCTTATTCTAAAACATCTGTCTCCCAGAACCAGAAGGGACCTTGAAAGGTCATCAAGTCCAGTCTCTTGCCTTCACACCAGGACCAGGTACTATCCCTGACAGATTTGCCCCAGATCCCTAAATGGCCCCTCTCAAGGATTGAACTCACAACCCTAGGTTTAACAGGCCAATGCTCAAACCACTGAGCTATCCCTCCCCCAATGCTTAGTCTAAAACATCTATTTCAAACTAAATCCTGCCAAAATAAGTGTGTAGTGTAGACATACTTTGAGTCAAAGTATCATGTCCTTACTAAGGGAGCCTGCCTCACACAAATTTTAATGCTTCCCTGTTGTGGGAACATGCTATTTTGAAAGATTTCAAAATAAGTTATTTTGGGGGCTAATAAGTATTTGAAAATAATTCCTCAGTGTGAACGTAGCCAAACATTACAGCTATGCTATTTCCGGGTACCTGAGAATCCCAAAATATCTATCCCTTGTCTTCACAGCAAACTTGTTTTTTTGGGTTTATTATTCCAAAGTCCCTGTAAACATCCTTCTACAAAGCGAAAGGGACATTTCGTTATAGCACTTTATTTTGAAATTTGGCATCACGTAGACAGCACCAAATGATGAAATATGCAATTTGTATAGCTCAAATTATGTATCTTATTTCAATGCTATTTCAAAATAGATTATCTTATTTCGAGTTAACTGTACCGTGTAGAGCCCTGAGAGTCTCCTTACCTCTCCTCCACCCTCAAAGGTTCTCATCCCCCTGCTCTCCCTCCACCCGCTTTCCTCTCCCAGGTTCTTTCCCCGGCCCCTCCCCAGTTACTTTGACCTCAAATAAAAAACACACCCAGTTTATTGTTTCCAAAAAACAATGTCAGTTTTATTGTCTCTGCAGGGGAGGGGGAAAGGGAGGGTTAAGGGAGAGAAGGCAAACAGGGGCAAGGCACAGGCCCCTAGTGGGGAGGCCCTGGGGAGAGTGTCACTGGGGTCCTTGTGAGAAACTCTCCCTCAGGGCCTCCCAGATGTGCACCCCCACCAGATGGGCCTGCTGTTTGGCAGCTGTGTACAGCTGTTCAAAGGCCCTGCTGACCTGGCCTGCCTTTGTCCCCCACCCCGGGAAGAACACCTCCCCCTTCGGCTCACAAATATTGTGGAGCACACAACACTGGCCACCACTTGGGGGATGTTCCGCTCCCCAACATCAAGCCGGGTAAAGAGGCATCTCAACCTCACCTTGAGATATCCAAAGGCACCCTCCACTACCGTGCAGGCCCGGCCAAGCCAGGCATTGAAAGGTTCCTTGCTAGGGTCAAGGTGTCCGGAGTAAAGCTTCGTGAGCCAGGGCAACAAAGTGTAGGTCGCATCCCCCACAATGCACGGCTGAACGTACACATCCCCCACCCTGATGTGGACTGTGCGTTGTGTGAAGAATAACAGCCGTTATTTCGAATTAACTTTAATAGCGTCTATACATGCAAACCGCTATTTCGACTTTAATTTGAAATAGTGGAGCGCTTATTTTGAATTTGGTAAACCTCATTCTACGAGGAGTAACGCCAAATTCGAAATAGCTATTTCGAATTAAGTGCTGTGTAGACACTTAATTCGAAATAGGGGGCCTCCAGCCCTTCCCAGGGAGCCCTGGTGGCCACTCTGGGCACAACCAGGAAAACTCGTCTGCTCCCCACAGCCCCAGAGCCCTTAAAGGGGCAGACTCTGGCCACAGTGCCTGTGCCAGTTGCAAGCCTGCCAGCACACAGCCAGCAGACCATGCACCTGGCACAGCATGAGCCAGCAACCCACTGCCACCCAGCCCTCCACCACTCCCCAGGACCAGGCTGGCAGCTCCCAGGAGCCTGCCAGGGGCCACAAAAGGCGGGTGCCTGCCTGGTCTAGTGCGGAGATCGTGGACCTCATTGAGGTTTGGGGGGAGGTCTCCAATGCCCACGGCTGCCAGCCTGGCCACCAGAGGCCACATGCGCACCCAGGAGCAGGTGCGGACAAAAGTAAAGGAGCTGCAGCAGGCCTATGCCAGGGGCTCCCAACCAGAGGCTGACCTGGTCACCTGCCCACATTATGAGGCCCTGAACTGCATCTTGGGGGGTCAGATGGTCCGTGTCCCCCTGGTGGTCATCACCCCCAGGGCAGAAGGCCCTGCCCCTGACACGGGAAGAGGAGGAGGACGACGGCCAGGAGCCACAGGAGCCTGCAGGGAGTGTGCCCTGCACCCAGGACCCCCCGAGCCATCCCAGAGAGCCCATCAGCGGTCTCATCCAAGGCCGGGGCGGCCTCCACATGTGAGTGCCATCAGAGTCCCCTTATGCAGGGCAGGGAGAGAGGGGGAGCCCAGGGACCGTGTGCGTGAGCAGGAGCAGCCCGAAGCCGGTTGCGGCAGCTGGCGCCCCAGGTGGAAGGCGCGATCGGCACCCCCCACCTGCACGGCCGTCAATGGTCGTGACGTCGTCACGGGGGTGCCCTGGCGCCCCATGGTGATGTCATCATCGGGCGCCCCGGCTGGCGGCGCCCTAGGCAACTGCCTAGGCTCACAGGCCGCCCCTGTGCGTGGGCCTTGCCGACCACGGAGCAGGCGGCAACCTGTGCATCTGCCATGCCAGCCGGGACATGTGGCCCCAGCTGGGTGCCATGCAGGGGCCTGGCCTGTTCCCCACACGCGTCTACGCGTGAAGGCACATGACAGGCTTCTGACCCCGGGGCGAGACACTGCACACTGCCCTCCCTCCAGACGCCCCCTCTACACAGAGGCAGGGCTCATCTCCCCTCCCCCACACACACCACACTATAGACAGCACAGGGGCTGGGGTGCAGTCCTGAGCCAGCTCACACTCCCAGGGATAGCAGGACGTGATGGTGCGGAGACCTATCGTCCTCGCCTTACAGAGGGGGACTGGGTTTCACCCACTGTGTCCCCAGGGAGAACTGACCACTTCTCTTGTTTCACCACAGCCACACCACCTGCAAGTGCAGGGCGCACCACCCCGCCTGGAACATCCACCCGCATCCGGGTCAGCAGGCGCACCCGGAACCAGGAGTACCACTAGCGGCAGCACCTGGGGTTACTGGGAAGGCGGGTCCACAGCCAGGAGCACTGGGTGCAAGAAGACCTGCAGCTGCAGCAGTAGAGCTTGCGGGAGCAGGGCCGTGCCCTCTGCAAGCACCTGCAGACCCTGGTGCAATGATTGCTGCCTCCTGCTGCCCCAGCCCCTGCGGCCATCCCAGCTATCGCTCCTCCTCCCACCCCCCCCCCGTCCCTCCAGCCCCACCCTCCATACCCACTCCCACCCGGGGACGTCGAGGCCCCCGCACCCGCAGTGCTGGGAGACAGGAGGGCCTGCAAGACCCCCCAACCCTGAGCTTCCCTTCCCCCTTCCTCCCCTTGCCTCCCCCTTCTAGCTCCCAGGTTTCCCCCCTCCCCTCTCCCGCCCTCATTCTCCCCCTCCCAAGTTATGTTAAATAAAGAGTTTTTCGTGGCAACACAGGTGTTTTTATTTTACATCAGGAAGTGGGGTTAGGGAGGGGAAAGGGGAAGGAGGTGGGGGTGGAATGTAAGGCACAAGGCCCTAGTGGGGCACGCCAGGAGGACTTCACTCCTCCTCCGCCTGGAAGCTCTCCCGCAGGGCTTCCTGGATGTGGACAGCCCCGCGGAGAGGCCTCCCAGATGGCAGCCATGTGGGGCTGTGTGTACTGGCCAGCCAGGTGGTCAGCCTCTGCCATCCAGCCTGGCAGGAAAGCCTCCCCCTTCCTCTCACATAAATTGTGGAGCACACAGCACGCTGCCACCACGTGTGGAATATTTTGCTTGGAGAGGTCGAGGCGGGTGAGGAGGCATGTAAACCGGGCCTTCAGCTGGCCGAAGGCACCCTCGACCACAGTGTGGGCCCTGCTGAGCCTGGCATTGAAGGCCTGCCGGGAGGGGTTCAGGTGTCCCGTGTAGGGCTTCATCAGCCAGGGCTGTAGGGGGTAGGCCGCATCCCCCACCAGGCACACTGGCATGTCCACGTCCCCGACCCGGGGCGTCCTGACGGGAAGGTGGTGGGGCGGGTTCCCGCATGGCGGTCGGGGAAGAAAGTCCCACAGTGCAGCCTCTGGCACACGGAGGAGTTGCGGTACACCCACGCGTCATGTGCCTTGCCCGGACCAGCCCACATTGATGTCCATGAAGTGGCCCCAATTGTCAGACATGGCCTGCAGGATCACCGAGAAGTACCCCTTGCGGTTAATGTAGAGGGAGGCCTGGTGTTCTGGGGCACAGATGGAGATGTGCGTCCCATCGATTGCCCCCCCTCCCCCCGCAGTTGGGGAAGCCCAGGGCACCGAACCCCTCGATGACCTCATCCAGGTCGGTGAGGCAGACGACTGTGCGGAGCAGCACCCTGTTGATGGCCTTGACCACCTGCAGAGAGAGACACAAAACCGAGGGTCACTGGGGTGCCCGGGTGGCTGGGAGTGTTCGTTCCCCGCCACTGCCCCGCGCCCCACTCCCAGGAGCAACCCCCCGTTGCAATCCTGGCCACCACGGGCGGTCTGTAGAGCGGCTGGGACAGACCGAACCCTCCCGTGGAGAGCACTTACACCACCTCCCCCCATTTTCCCTGGGGCAGCCCATCTCCTCCTTGCAGCCCCCCCTCCTGGCCCAGTGGCCGGTGACTGCTGTACCTGCATGAGCACTGCTCTGACGGTGGATCTCCCCCACGCCGAACTGGTTCCCCACGGATCGGTAGCTATCTGGCATGGAGAGCTCCGATAGGACGATGGACACCCACTTGTGGAGGGGAATGGCGGGCCTCATGCATGTGTCCCATCGCTGCAGAGCAGGGGCGAGCCACTCACAGAGCTCGAGGAAGGTGTCCTTCTTCATCCTGAAATTCTGGGTCCACTGTTGGTCTCCCCAGCACTCCAGGACGATGTAGTCCCACCAGTCGCTGCTGGTGACCAGACACCAGATGCGGCAGGGCACGCTGGCGTCCGGGCGCTGCTGCTGCTCCTCCATGGTCCCCGGGGGGGCAGGAGGAGGGCCAGGGGGCTGGCCTGCAGCAGTTGGTGCCAGGCAGCCTCCAGCAATTGCTGCCAGGCTTGCAGCAACACATTCAGAATGAGCACCAGAGTGCTCAGGGGCAGCTCTGGCTCCATGGTGCCGAGTGCTGTGGTGTCCCAAATGAGAGCAACCAAAGCACGCAGAGAGGAAAACGCTTTGCTGTCCCTCAGCGAGGTAGGCAAGCAAGCGGGGAAAGCTGAGAACTGGCTGTCCGGGGGGTCCCTTTAAGAACGAGCCTCAGACAGCAGCCACACGAAGCAACTACTGACCTGATGCCCTGCTGGAACCGGTTTCAGCTGCCCTTAAATGCGATCCAGCGTCCAATCAGCGTGGACGCACTATTTCGAAATAGGTTTTGTGTGTAGATGCGTTAATTTGAATTAGCTTAATTCGAATTAACTATTTTGAATTAAGTTACTTTGAATTAGCACTGTAGTGTAGACATACCCACAGAGGCTAAGGGACACTATTCCTATCCATCCTGACTAATAGTCTATCGATGGACCTAGCCTCCATGAATTTATCTAGTTCTTTTTTGAACCCTGTTTAAGTCCTGGTCTTCACAACATTCTCTGGCAAGGAGTTCCACAGGTAGACTGTGCACTGCATGAAGAAAAAACTTCCTTTTGTTTGTTTTAAACCTGCTGTCTATTCGTTTCATTTGGTGATCCTGTCAGAGCTGTTCCCTACTCTGGCACTCTGAGTGCAGAAGGTGAGGGCCTGCAAGAGACCTAAAAAATACCTTGCCTCTATAGCTCTGGTCATCTACCAGTAGATTCTGATCAACTGGTCGGTTGCGGGGGCACAGCCAATCGATCACAAGGCAGTGTTCCCAGCCCCCCTTTGATTCCCCCCCTCCCCCAACAAGGAGCTCGTATTGGCACTACAACCTCCCACAAAAATAGAACTAGCTCTGGCTTCCTGCAGCATGGTGGGGGGGCGGGGAAGTCCTGCATCTCCATGCCAGATCAGCAACTGGGTTTAAGTGCGGAGCCACAGGACTTCCCCCCCACACTGCAAGAAGAAAGGAAGGCAGGCAGTACGGGGCAGGAAGGGAAGACAAAAAGTGCATGCTCCTCCCCTGCCCACAATAGCATGCGCTTTCTTGTCTTCCCTTCTTTCCCTGTGCTCCGGAGGGGGTGGTGGTGTTTAAGATGGCAGCACAGGATCTGGACCAGCTGGATTTTTTAAGGGAGATGCACGTGTAGTTCTTCCATCGCTGCCCACATATCCTACCCCCGAGATCCTCATCCCTGGAGACACCCAGGTATCGGCCGAGCTGCCCCTGCCCCCTCTCCCCGACCAGACCCCCACCAGCACCCTAGCCCCAGGCCAGACCCCCACCAGCACCCTGCCCCTTCCCCTTGCCAGACCTCAACCAGCACCCTAGTCCCAAGCCAGACCCCCACCAGCACCCTGATGCTGCTCCCTGGTCAGACATCAACTAGCACCCTGCTGCAGCTCCTTCCCCCTGGCCAGACTCCTACCAGCACCCTGGTCCCAGGCCAGACCTCCACCTGCACCCTGCTGCTGCTCCCTGGTCAGACATCAACCAGCACCCTGCTGCTGCTCCTTCCCCCTGGCCAGTCTCCTACCAGCATCCTAGCCCCAGGACAGATCCCCACCAGCACCCTGGTCCCAGGCCAGACCCCCACCTGCACCCTGCTGCTGCTCCCTGGCCAGCCACCTACCAGCATCCTGCTCCTGCCCCCTCCCTCCTGGCCAGACACCTACCCCCAGCTTGCTCCTGTATCCTTCTTTCCACCCAGATTCTGCATCCCTGTCCCTATCCCACTCACTGGCAGCTCTGTCCCACACACTGGATCCCTCATTTTGGCCCCACCTCAGAGCACAGAGGGGGTCCACAAAATCCACTAAACCTGGAACCCCAGAACAGTTAATCAGGCCTGAGGCCTTGAACCTCAGTCCTACCTATCCTTCCCCTCCTCCCATGCCAGGGGAGTGAGGTGTCTCAGTTGGGGCCACATCAGTGAGGCTGGGGGGAGTTTGGAGGGGTTGGTTTTTTTGCATCTCACTCCCCAACTGATTTTTCTGTGGGACGGTGGCTCCGACCCAAAACAAGTTCCCTGCCCCTCCCATAAATAAAGATAATGCTGAAACATTTTGTGTTTGACATCACTTTTATATAAAATATTAAGCCTGGCCAACAAGCCCTCAATTGGGACCAAGCCCACTGCATCATAACACTCCTGCACACACACCCCACAAACCTCAACCCTGAGCCCGTCATACACCTGAACCCCCTGACCTGAGCCCCTCACATCCCCAAACTCCTGCATCCCCACATCCCCTGTCTTCTGCCAAAACACTCCTGCACCATCCACACACTGCAAACCTGTGCCCTGAGTCCATCATATTCCCAATCCCTCCTGCCCTGAGCCCTTCATACATCCCAATCCAAACTCCTGCACCCCCCTCCCCAGCCTGGAGCCCCTTCCCTGAGCCAGCAGCCCCTTCTCCGCCTCCTCCTGCACCCAAATTCCCTCCCAGAGCTTGCATCTCTCATTTCCTTCCTGCACCCAAATCCCTCATTCCCACTCCAGAGCCCACACCTCCTGTCTCAACCCAGTGAAAGTGATTAAGGGCTGGGGACAGCAAATGATGGAGAAAAGGGGAATGGAGAGGGTGGGGCCTCCAGGAGAGGTGGAGACTTGGGGAACGGATGGGGTAGATATTGGCTTACTCTGACATTTAAAAAGTGATCTTGGGTATAAAAAGTTTGGAGACCACTGCTCTATAGGCTTCTGCTTAAAAACTCCTCAAGGTCACAGATCCCCTGGCCTTGGGAGGTAGCTGACACCAAGTGAAACAAAATAAACCCCTTTCTTCTTGAACCCAGGAAGAAAGCACTTGGACTTCTTCCAGAGGGGTACCCCCAAGCTCTTTTACCACAAGAGAGCTTAGAAAAAACCCAACAAACTGCAGTCTCTGGTAGCTGACCTCAGTCCTAGGCATGCATCCACAGATCTCCTGTTACCTTCCAGGACACAAGAATCAAATCATCATCTTAAAAAAGGTGGTTTTTATTAAAAAACAAAAAGATATACTTGATCAAGCATACTTGGTTGCTAGGTGTTACAGAGCAACTAAGAAAAGAACAGACCAAAAACACAAAGAACCATGGCTCTTTGTAGCTTAAATGCTGAGTGGGAGGTGGGGTGGAGTCATGGATTCACACCAAGAAGTTTAACCAAACAACAAAAAATACCCTGATCATGACTAAATACACATTTTCCCTTATTTACTCACAATTCCTTCATGGTTCAGTCCACTTCCATGCCCCTGAATTCCTTGGAGGCATGGTGGTCCTGTCTAGGTTTAAATCATTCTGTCTCCCAACTCCTGGCCGCCGCCACACCCGCACACACACAGAAAGCTGGCAAGGTATTTATATACAATTCAAATTTCAGCACTGTATCCCATTGGTTCTTCTGGCTTTTTACCAACACCCCTACTAGCTCCTTGAGTTTAACTCATTAGTCACCAGGTGCTGAGAAGCACTCCTCCTAGCCATCACAGACCCCTAGTTCCTATGTTATGGGAACAAGTACATAACTTTTCCTTATTCACTTGTTCTACACCAGTCATGATTTTATTCCCCCCGCCCGCCCCTCCCCGAGGTCATGATAGTCTCCTCTTCGCTCATTTGAAAAGTCCCAGCTTTTTTAATCTCTCTTGATATGGGACCCGTTCCAAACCCTTAATCATTTTTGTTGCCATTTTCTGAACCTTTTCCAATGCCAATGTATCTTTTTTGAGACGAGGCAACCACATCTGTATGCAGTGATCAAGATATGGGCATACCATGGATTTCTACAGAGGCAATAAGATATTCTCTGTCTTATTCTCTATCCCTTTTTAATGATTCCTAACATTCGGTTTGCTTTTTTGACTGCTGCTGCACATTGAAAGGATGTGTTCAGAGAACTATCCACAGTGACTCAAGATCTCTCTCTTGAGTCGTGATAACTAAATGAATCCCCATAATTTCATTTTATTTTTTCCAATGTGCATTACTCCATGCCATTTTGTTGTCCAATCAAGTAATTTTGTGAGCTCCTTAAGAGCAAAGCAGGCGGTGAAGAGCTTCTAAACCAGTGGTCTCCAACCTTTTTAAGCACGAGATCACTTTCTGAATTTAAGTGCAATCCAAGATCTACCTCATATATAAATACCCATGCCCGCTTCCTTCCTACCCCTTTTCCAAGGCCCCACCCCTACTCACTCCATCCTCCCTCTCTTGCCCATCCTCACTCACTTTCATCAGGCTGGGGCAGAGGGTTGGGGGCGCAGGCACTGGTCTTGGATTAAGGGATGTGGAGTGTGAGAGGGGCTCTGAGCTGCTCTTGGGGAAGGCAGTTGGATGTAGGAGGGGGTTCTAGGTGCAGGCTCTGGGAGGATGTTTGGATGCAGGGGTGCTCAGAACTAGGATAAGGGCTTGGGGTGCATGAGGGGGTTCATGACTGGGGTAGGAGTTTGGGATGTGGGCTCCATCTGGGCACTGCTGGTGGCTCCTGGGTGGTGGTGGAGCAGTGGGGCTAAGGCAGGCTCACCCGTGCCCTGGCCCTGAACCACTCCCTAAAGCAGCCAGCAAACTCCATCTCTGGTCCTGTTGTGCCTCCTCTCTGCTCTGTGGAGAAAGGATACAGAATGGGAGAGGGGGCATGGGTGGCGAGTTATATGGGCTCGTGGTGCCCATGCTCCAGCAATATTCAGAGCCAGAGGCCCTGCTCCATCAATATTTGGAGCTGGGTCTCTCCCCCAGCCCTGCCTGGAATGGGTCCCAGCCCCCACCTGCCGGCCCCCCCACGCATCCTCCTACCCCGGCCCCAGAGCCTCCCCCCGGCCCTGGCCCCGGCCTGTCCCTGCCGTGCGCAGCTTTCAGTCTGGCTCCCCGTTGCCAGTGCGCGCTGCCGGCTGCTGCTGCCATGCGCGGCGTTTACAGGTGAGCAGGGAGACGCCCGGGAGTGACGTGACATCACAGCCTGGGACTTTAAAACTGCTCGGCACGGGGTGGCACTGCGTGGCCTAGCTCCGGGTTCGGAGTCCGGGGACTTCTGGGGCCCGAGCGCAGACTCCAGCCCCGCAAAGTGGAAGGCAGAAGGTAAGGGAGGGCAAGGGGGAAAACTAGGGGGAAGGGGTGAGAGAGGAAGGGGCTTGTGCGAAGGGGGAGGGGAGGGGAAAATAGGGAAGGAGTGGGAGAAGAAGGGGCTTGTGCGGAGGGGAGGGGAAAATAGGGGAAGGGGTGGGAGAGGAAGGGGCTTGTGTGGAGGGGAGGGGAAAATAGGGAAGGGGTGGGAGAGGAAGGGGCTTGTGCGGAGGGGGAGGGGGAAGAAAGGGAAGGCACCAAAGGACAGCGTGGAGGAGAGACAAATGCCAGGGGCCAAGTGCAGACAATGAGGAAAAGGGCAGGAGGGGAGATGTCAGTGGGAGGGGGGACAGGTTGATGCTGGGAGAGGAGAGAGTAAGGGCATTGGGGCTAGAGGGGAGGGGAGGTGCTGGGAGAAGGCTTGAAAGAAGGGGTGGGCATGAGAGAAGGTGGGGATAGAACAAGTCACGTGTGAGGGCCCAGAGGGGCATGAAGGGAATGGGGGCAGAGAGTGGTGAGGGGGTGGGCACCAGGGAAAAAGAGGGCAAAGGGGGCAGGGGCAGTAAGGGAAGGGGGAGGCACCAGGAGGGTGCAGGGCTAAGGGAAGGTGTAGGTGCCAGGGGATTCTGGGGGTGAAGCAGAAGGGCAGACACCTGCAAGGGAGGGACCAGCACCAGAGGAGAGAGGCAAGGCAGGTGTGTAGAGGGAGGTGTTAGAAGAAGGGATGAGGAGGGGTAGCTCACATGATCAGAGTGGGGCTACTGGAGGAGTGGGCACAGGGGACAGAGAAGGGCTGGTGGAGGGGGGCAGGTCGCAGGAGGGCTGAGGGCAGTGAGAAGGGCAGGAGTCAGGACAGCAGAGGAGGGTGAGGAGTTGGGGGGCAGCAGGCACCAGGGGAGCTGATGGAGCAAGGGGAGGAGACATGGCAGCAGAGAGAAAAGGTAAAGGTTTATAAAATATTTATTAATAACTTGGGTGCCACAGTGGCACATCCAAACAAGCCACATGAACTCAGTACTGGTGCACAACACAAAATTCATTCTGCTCATGGGAGGAAACTCTTAGGCTATGTCTACACCGGCGGCTTCTTGTGCAAGAACATCTTGCGCAAGAACACGTCCACACTGCCATGTGCGAGCTGTGCTTTTGTGCAAGAGCATCCATGGAAGTGTGGCCGCTCTCTTGCGCAAGAAAGCTCCGATGGTCATTTTAGCCATAGGGGTTTCTTGCGCAAGAAATCCCTGCCGAGCATCCACACTGCCCTCCTGCGCAAGAGAGCTTACACCTGTTAGAAAAGAGCGTAGCTCTTGCGCAAGATGCCCTCTCTTACCACGCCGTACTGTAAATTTCCTTGCGCAAGAGCAGGCGGGCAGTGTGGATACTCTGTGGGTTCTTGCACAAGAACAGCTGTACTTGCGCCGCAAGAAGCCACAAGTGTAGACATAGCCTTAAAGCAGTGGTCACCAACCAGTAGATTGGGATCTACTGGTAGATCTTGGAGCCTCTGACAGGTGATCCTGACTGGTTTGGCCAAGAGGCTATCAAGTGCCCACACTTCAGCTGCCCCTTACCCCCACTGCTGCACATCTCCTGCCCCTCCCCCCCCTGGGAGTCTCCTGCTTTCTGTGCAGGGCAGGGGAGGGAAAAGAGGGGTGCTGATGTCAGGGTGCCCCCTCTCAGGGGCGGCAGGTTTGTATAATTTTTGGTGGTGCCCCATTAGCCACACCCCCGACCCCTGTTAACCACGCCCCGACCCCCATTAGCCACACCCCCTGACCCCCCATTAACCACACCCCCTGACCCCCGTTAACCAGGCCTCTGGAGGTAACACTCTCGGGGCAAAATGGACACATGACCAGAAGTAAAAGGTGTCATGTCACCCCTCTCGAAGGACTTTTCCCACCATCCTCCTACCAACAGGGATTAGTTCGGCCCCCACCAAACCCCCCTCATGCAACTATTCTGCAATTGCATTAACCCAATGTGTGTGACATTAACTCAGGGGCAGAGAGGCTGGGGGGAGTGTTCCCTCTAAGGCAGTGGTTTCCAACCTTTTTACACCCAAGATCACTTTTTAAATGACAGAAGCAGCCAAGATCTACCGCTCCACCCCTTCCTGGAAGGCCCGCCCCTTTCCTTGAAGCCCCACCCTGCCCTCTCTAGTCTCCTCCTCTCCATCACTTGCTATCCCCATCACTTGCATCCCACATGCGGATGGCTCAGGCTCATTTCCTGCAGATGCTCCTCATCCAGCTGGGGCTCCAGAGTGGCTCCACGGACCTGCAGTAGCCTCGCAAGAACAGCCACTAACCCACGGAAGAACCATTGCTGACAATCATGCTACAGCCATACTGGCCCTTCCAACGCCTGCCGCCCTCTCCAACCCTTCCACAACACGGCCATTCCAGCATGAGACACGGACTGGACACCAACGGGTCAATTGGACGTAGATCCCCCCCCGACATGGGGACACCCATCCCATCCCACTCATCCTCCATGCACTAGAGTCCAAGCCAGAGAGATGCACAAACACCCCCACCCCACTTCCTGGGGAGTGAAACAACACCAGGAGAGACCCTAAGACAGCATACGCAGTGTGTTGGCCACCACCAGAAAGAGAAGAGAGGGAGAGAGACAAACATAGGAGGAAGGCAGGCAACTCCCCACTTGGAGCACTGCTCCCAGATCCACCTGCTAACAAGGACCCACCATCCTGAGCAGGGAAGAGAGCAGCACTTAAAATTGTGGACCTCAGCTCCCTAGTAACCACTGATGCTACTCAGCAACCTCTGCTCTCAAACCCCACCCTAGGCACAGTGGAGTCTCTAACTACAGCCAAGTGAGCTGCAGGCAGAGCCCTCACCAACCAGACACTTACCTCAGTGACAGCAGCGGCTGCTCCAAACCCAGCTGGATGGATCTTGCCTCCCATCGATCATGCTCACGGGCTAGCAACTCTCATTCGTATTCCATCCTATGATGGGAACAGACTCTGACAAATGACTTGCTACTAAACCTAGAATACAGAGGAGGGGCAGAAAGTAAGCATCTCAGATGGCACTGTTCTGTATCCTCTTTCCTCGCATTTAACACGTCACAGGCACTGACACCACCTCCCATTACCAGAGCAGGACTACAACTAGAATTGAGCCCTTTGCACGTACATGCAATATAGTCACTTTGCAAAGCAGACTATTGTCCGTGCCCTCGATTCAATTCCAGAGAGCCCTGTGCTGAAAGAGATAGCGACACAGTGTAAAAAAACCTAGAGCGAGTACAGACGAACAATTCAAAAACTAATATTTTGCTCTCAGCCAGTTACAAGGAAGGCACATATGAAGAATTCTTAGCTGTCACCTTAGAAGGATGTCCAGGCTGTTTTCAGCCTCTTCTGCCAGCTTCTCCTCTGGCCATGGTTCCTGAATTCACTCCTCTGCAAGCGCAGCAGAAAAACCCCAGCATAAATTATGCTACACTAAGCTCTATTGCTCTGAGAATTCTTCCCTTGGTCCCAGTACCCCTTGCCCTCGTATATCAGACCCACTACAAAAACAATGTCTGAGTCAACCATGACACAGCTCCACTCTTGCACGCTCTGCCTTACACGACTGGCGTACCTGCAACATTCCCGTTGGCTCCCAAGACCTCACCGGTGAGGATGCTGGCCTAGAATGCCAGCAAGTGTCCTGGAGAAAGAGACAGCAGAAGCAGAGGAAAGAAAAAGACAAGGACACACACCCAGAAACAAAAAGAGAGAAGGTATTGTCCTCGCGTCGATCATGCTCCTGACCTCGCTCTTCTCAATATCTTTCCATTCTTTGACGGGAGGACACTGAGGCGGTTGACTTCATGGGGGAAAAACAAACAAGTTTGCGTCTCAACTACCATCGGCAGCAACCTCCCGCTCCCATTGCAGGAATACAACTACAAAGGAACCTGTTGAGCCTATTTCCAAAACAGTCACCCTGCAAAGCCGACTACTGCCCCTTCACCGGTCCCCAAGCCACCACGCTCCGTGCCCCAGCAGGAAGCTCTCTGCCTCAGAAGAAACCTACTGCCAGGACGGTGGAAGATTTCAAAGCACGCATCTCTTACTCACACAGAGCCACGGCAAGGCCGAACACTGAGGACCCTTCATGACTCCCAAGAATCACGTCCGGGCAGCTCAAGTCCATCTCGGACGGTTTCTTCTCTGGCCATGGCCCCGCATTGATTCCTCGGCAAGCGCGGCACAAAAAGCCCAGCGTGAGCTCTCACACTCACACTCACTAAGGTCCGTGGCTGTGGGAATTCTATCCTATAGCCCTTTCCCCCCTCTCCCCTCTCTATCAGGCCCACTACAAGAACACTGAGTCAGTCAGCCATGACACACCACCGCTCTCCCTTGCTCTACCTTGCGCGAATGGCGTACCTGCAGAATTCCCGTTGGCTCCTGACACCTTAACCCGTGGAGATGCTCACCTGGAGTGCCTGCAAGTGTCCTGTAGAAGGACACGGCAGAAGCAGAGCAAGGACAAAGACACAGACAGAAACAGACAGACAGAACGTATTGGCCAATACGACAGAGCAACAAGAGAGAAACACACGAGAGGCAGCCAGAAACCTTACCGCCTTGCGTCTTCCTCCTCGATCCAAGCGCCTGCTGAGAAGGACACCATGTTCCAGAGAAACCAGCACCCCTGACAAACGGGAGCCCTGTTTCTCCCACAACCAAAGGCAGCACCTTGGGCACCTCCGCTCGGACTCGATGTCTAAGCAAACGTGACTTCCCTTCCTAGAACCGAGTGGGCCGTAAGCCGAGAGATTTCCAGACCCGACACTTATCTCCGTGACAGCGACGGCTGCTCCGCTCCCAGCCGGACGGTTCTCGCCTCGCTTCGAGCAAGCTCCTGAGCTCGCTGTTCTCCTTTTCGTTCCATCCCCAGACAGGAGGACACCGGGACGGTTGACGCCTTATCGCTTGCTGCCGAACCCAGCAAAGGGGGAAAAAAAACAAACAAACAACTTAGCGTTTCAGTCCGCAAGGACGCGGCATCGCTTCTTCTCCCCTATAACTCCCCGCAGTCTCCCCCCATCGGACACCCCCCTCCCGCTGCCACTGCAGGAACACGGAGAGAAAGGAGGCCTTGAATCCACACTCTGTTGAACCGACTACTGCCCCTTCACCGGTCCCCAAGCCACCACGCTCCGTGCCCCAGCAGGATGCTCTCTGCCTCAGAAGAAACCTACTGCCAGGACGGTGGAAGATTTCAAAGCACGCATCTCTTACTCACACAGAGCCACGGCAAGGCCGAACGCTGAGGACCCTTCATGACTCCCGAGAACCACGTCTGGCCAGCTCAAGTCCATCTCGGACGGTTTCTTCTCTGGCCATGGCCCCGCATTGATTCCTCTGCAAGCACGGCACAAAAAGCCCAGCGTGAGCTCTCACACTCACTAAGGTCCGTGGCTGCGGGAATTCTATCCTTTAGCCCTTTCCCCCCCTCTCCTCTCTCTATCGGGCCCGCTACAAGAACACTAAGTCAGTCAGCCATGACACACCACCGCTCTCCCTTGCTCCACCTTGCGTGAATGGCGTACCTGCAGAATTCCCGTTGGCTCCTGACACCTTAACCTGTGGAGATGCTCACCTGGAGTGCCTGCAAGTGTCCTGTAGAAGGACACGGCAGAAGCAGAGCAAGGACAAAGACACAGACACAGACAGAAACAGACAGACAGAACGTATTGGCCAATACGACAGAGCAACAAGAGAGAAACACATGAGAGGCAGCCAGAAACCTTACCACCTTGTGTCTAACTCCTCGATCCAAGCATCTGCTGAGAAGGACACCGTGTTCCAGAGAAACCAGCACCCCTGACAAACGGGAAATCTTTTTCTCCCACAACCAAGGCTACTCATTGGGATCCTCTGCTAGGGCTTTCTATCTCTTAGCAAACAGGGCAAACCTTCGTAGATCCAGGTCATCAGAGGCTCATCTATCCCAAATTCTTATCTCAGTGGTGTTCACACTGCTCCCAGCTGGATGGCTCTTGCCTTGCATCAATTTTGCTCATAGCTCTCTTCATCGCAGAACTGGAGGATACTCCAACAGTTGACTTTTTCCCCTGGTTGTGAATCCAGCACTTTAGTAAAAGTGAACACGTTGGCATCTCAGTCAGTAACCTCTTCTCACATATAAAGTATGCCGCTGGCTTCTACCCTCCCCCTCCGCCTCTCACTACCACTGCAGAAATACCAGTAGAGAAGAGCGCTTTGAGCCGACATCCAAATAGTTTCTTTACAGAGCAGACCCAGCAGAATTCTTCAGACCAAAAAAGAAGCTCATGGCCTCTCAAGAAACTGACTGCCAGTTGTCCCCTACTTTTTTGAAGGCTCCCAAACCACGTCTGTGGAGATGCTCAACCAGCAGACCTGCCCATGTCCTGTGGAGGGAGACAGCAGGACAGCGAAGAGTAAAGTCTCAAAGGGGCTGATCAGTGGAGAAGTTTATTTCCTATTTTGGGTCTCTGCGGGTACGTCTAGACTACATGCCTCTGGTGACAGAGACATGTAGTCTAGACGTACCCTACATAAGTATGACTCTCTTGAATATATGGTATTGGGGGCTGCACTGTGGAGGGGAGAGGTCTAAGGATCCCAGGGGCACTGAGAGTTTGGGGGATTTAGAGGCCCAGAGATGAAGGACAGCGTGGAAGAGTGTTTGAGGGCCCCAGGTTGGCAGGCAAAGCCAACTCAGCAAGTTCATGGGGAACAATAATTGGAATTGGGGAGAGCTGGGGGTTAAGAGATCCCATGAATGGAGGGATAACCGGTGGGAGGAGCAGATTAGGGAAGGATATGGCAGGCTGGCAGTGTTGGGAAGGAGGAGGACTGAGGGGGTAGGAGTGCAACTTGAGGGTGCGAAGGAAGGAAGGAATAAGAGAGGCTGACAGGTACCAGGCCTGGCAAGATAGGGGTGTGTGAGGAGCGTGTGTGGGTTAGGAAGGAAGGAATAAGGGAGGCTGGTAGGTCGCAGACCTGGTGAGATAGGGGTGTGCAGCTTGGGAAGGAAGGAAGGAAGGAAGGAAAAAGGGAGGCTGAAAAGTAGCAGGCCTGGCAAGATAGGGGTGTGCGAGGAGGGTGTGTGGGTTAGGAAGGAAGGAAAGAAGGAAGGAATAAGGGAGGCTGGTAGGTCGCAGACCTGGTGAGATAGGGGTGTGCAGCTTGGGAAGGAAGGAAGGAAAAAGGGAGGCTGAAAAGTCGCAGGCCTGGCAAGATAGGGGTGTGAGAAGAGGGTGTGTGGGTTGGGAAGGAAGCCAACAGGCAGCTGAGAGGTCCCATGTATGGGGGATAGGTAGGAATAGGGCGCAGGTTGGGGTGAGCTGGGGGGTGTTGTAGGAAGCAAAATGGGGGACTGAAAGACCCCATGAATGGAGAAATGGGCTAGGGGGTACATGTTGGTTTGGGTGTTGTGGAAAGGAAGGAAACTGAGGGACCCGAAGGATAAAAATATGGTTGGGGCGAGGGAGGGCACTCATGGGGGATAAGGTTGGCCTGGGGGTGTTGTAATGGACTGGGAGAGTGGGGAAGGGAGGTGCAGGTTCGGCTGCAGTGCAGATAACGGGGTGCAGGTTGGGCTGGGGGTGTTGAATGGACTGGGGGCAGGTCGGGCTGAGGTAGAGGGAGTGGGGGTGGAGTGAAAGGGGTGTGGGTTGGGCTGAGGGTGTTGAATGGACTGGGGCAGAGGAAGGGGGTGCAGATTGGGTGGCAAAATGTGTGTGCAGATTGGGCTAGGGGTGCAGGTTGGACTGGGCACTGGGGGAATGGGGGTGTATGCTGGACTAGGGGTGTTGAATGGACTGGAGAGTGAGAAGAATGGGGGTGCAGGTTGGGTTGAGGTGTTGAATGCACAGGAGGTGGGAGGGGTGCAGGTTAAGCTGGGGTGTTGAATGGACTGGGGTGGGGAAAGGGGTGAAGGTTGGGCAGAGGGTGTTGAATGGACTGGGGTTTGGGGAAGGAGAGGTGCAGGTTGGGCTGGGGGTGTTGAATGGACTGCGGGATGGGGTAATGGGGGTGCAGGTTGGGCAGGGGTGTTGAATGGACTGGGGGGTGGGGAAGGGGTGAAGATTGGGCAGAGGGTGTTGAATGGACTGGGAGTGGGGAAGGGAGGTGCAGATTAAGCTGGGGGTGTTGAATGGACTGCGGGATGGGGTAATGGGGGTGCAGGTTGGGCAGGGGGTGTTGAATGGACTGGGGCATGGGGAAGGGGGTGCACGTTGGGCAGGGGTGTTGAATGGACGGGAAGGGGTGCAGGTTGGGTTGAGGTGTTGAATGGACTGGGGTGGGGGAAGGGGTGCAGGTTGAGCGGGGGTGTTGGACTAGGGGTGCAGGTCGGGCAGGGGCTGTGCAGAGGAGGTGGAGGGGGCTGGGGACCGGGGCGGGGCGGGGCGGGGCAGACATGAGCAGGGTCTGAGTAGCCCTGCGGCGGCAGCCTCGGCTGCAGCTGGGGGCAGGGAGAGGCTGGAACACGCTGGGCAGGGATATGATAGGTGGGGCGTGAGGGGCGGGGCTATGATATGGGGGTGGGGCGGACTGAGACATGCCCCGGGAGGCCGCACTCTGAGAACTACAACTCCCAGGATGCATCGCTCACGCTGGGAGTGACACGCGCGCGAAACCAACCCCCGTCGCCCCCGGGTCAGTGGCCAGACTGTGATGTCACTTCCGCTACGCCCGCCGAACCGAACAGCGCCGGGCGTGCCCTGGCCCTGCAACGGCCGATGGGAGCTGCGGACTGGGGCACGCAACGTTTCCCACAAGCCACTGCAGCTACTTTCCCTACTCCCCCCTGAGCCCCCCTCCCCGGTAGCTGGGCGGGGCTCCTGCCTCAGAGACGGCAGCGTCCGCCGCTGATATCCCGCCCCCACTCGGGAGAGGAGACCGCGCGCCAACCCCTCCCCCCTCACGCCCCCTGCAGTCTGCTCCGCCCCGCCCCATGCAGTCTGCTTCACCCCACACCAAACCCCCTTCTCTCTGCTCCCCCCAACACCAAATTTCCCAGCCGGCTTGTGCTGGGACAGGCTAATGCTGCTGTTGGCCTTCAAAAGTGCAGAGGGGCAGCGTGAAGCGGGTTGGGGGGGGCGGCTGCCTCTGTTGCGTCCCGTTTACAAACACAGAGGGGGCCGCGCGAGGGTTGTCCGGAGACCCCGAGTTTTCTGCTGCTCATTTCTGTGACCCAGCTGAGTTCCTGCGAGTCAGTGGCCCCGCCCCTGCCATTAATGACGGAGCCTGGGACCCGTTTGTGTGAGATACAAACCCACGTGTCACTCGCTGTACTATTCAGCGCGCCAGCCTGACAGGAGCTGATAGAATGTGCCCCGTGTTCCATCATTTGCATGCACCGTGACAGGGCAATGACGTAGCTAGCAGCGGCAGCTTCACACCAAGCCGGGCCACGAGGCAGCGGGCTGAGCTACAGGGGAGCGGCCCAGGCGGGTGGGGTGCACACTCGGGCGCCCAAGGGCTGAGATCTGGGCGGGGCAGCATCACATTCTAACCTCGCTGCCGCCTCCCCCCTGCAACTCCCTTGGGGCTGGGTAACGCAATCCGTTAGCCACTACCGCTCCTATGGTGCCTGTGGAGGCTCTCTCACATCTCCCAGCGTGCACTGCCTTGCTTCTCCTCCACCCGCCTAGAGTGGGATTTCCTGGCAAACCCGCTTCCTGTGACATCAGGACCTGCCACAGAGGCAGGGTGCCACCCCGCCCAAGCAAGGAGCAGAGCTAGGGTTGCCAGATGGTTTCAACAAAAATATCCAACACACTTGACATTACATCACAATCTACATTACATCTGATTTAGAAAATACCGGACATTTATATTTTCTCAATTTCTTTCCCGAAGAAAAAGCTGAAATTCTGGACCATCCAGTTCAAAACCGGACACCTGGCAACCCTAAGTAGAGTGGTGCCTTGTTGGAGCGGTTCTAGCCTCCATGGCCACTCGGTCACGGTCTCTGGTGTCCCTCCTCTGCCCCGCGTATCACAGGAGCTGGTGGGCTACACTGGTTGCACCACCACAGGAAACCCCCAACCCCAGTCCCTGTCCCAGCCAGGCGCCCCAAGTCTGAACCTGTCCCGCCCGGCCCCGTGTCTCTCTCTGCCTGCCACTTGCTGACCTGACACCAGCTGAGCACTTTCCAGCGCCAATTGACTCCGGGCCCTGTTCCCAGGGGAATGCGATTGGAGCACGTACCTGGGCACCTTCTAGTCACGGTTCCCAGTCAGTTGCTGTCAGGCTGCAGACCAAGCAAATGTCACTTCCAGTCCATGGGGCGGCGCGTGGGTGTTCACCGCGCCACCCATGCCGGCATGACGCTACACTGTGAGAGCTCACAGCGCCCATGTGACTGCTGTTGGTTGCCCTGCAAGGGATGCGAGACGCACAGCTCCTGCCTCATGCCAGAACGCACCACAGGAGTTACAGTCCCCCCCACCTGCATCTGTGCATCATGGGAGCCAGAGCGGGGTTCCCATGTTGACAATTCACACAAGAGGCCCCCCCTGAGAGGTTGCGTGTCTGTCTCAGTGTCTGCCAGCTCCCACTGCAGTCACGCGTGGGGCCCTGAGCCCGAGTCCCTGTCCCGCCTGGCTCTTCCCTCTGACCCTCTCAGACTGTCTGGGCCATTGCAGACTCTGGCTGGGGAGGGAAGGGGGTGTCGCGCTCCAGGAGTGGGACCCAAGTATCCGCCTGGCACTGCTGCCAGGACACCGTCTGACTGGAACATGTCATGCACACATGCCCGTGCAAAAGCCTCATACCGCGCCAAATGCTCACATGCAGGAATGCGCTGCCATGGCACTGTCTGACTGTCACACCCCCTCTCTGCGCACTCCTCAGGCCAGGCCTTGGGTCTGGAGTCCCCAGCACTGCAGGTGTATGCATGGCCCTGCTTGCTTGGCCCCTACAGCAAGGGGCAGGTTTGTGTCTGTATCCACATGCTACTGTTGGAGTCACTGAACCAACACTCTGCCCGGCAATGTTTTCCAGTCAATCTCCATTCTAAGGATGTTGAAGACTAGTCAACTACAGCCTCTTCCCGACTTACAAACCGGTTATGGACCAAGCAATTGGTCGTAACTCGGTTAATTTGTAAGTCGGACCCCATAGAGTTACACGCGACCGCGCTGTTCGTAAGCGCGGATCACATTCGTAACTCGGGGTCTGCCATTTATGACAGCTTCGGTTGTAACTGCGAACGGTCCTAAGATGACCGTTCGCAACTCGGGGCTTGGCTGTATCTGAAAAGCATTTGCTTATCGGATAGTAATGTCGACTAGTCAATCCCCCCCACCTTGCTGCCTCTATGAAATAGAGGCAGCAAAGAGAAGGGGAATGGCAGATTCCTCTGGAATTTCCACTGCATGTATCTGACGAAGTGGGTCTTTGCCCACGAAAGCTTATGTTCCAATAAATCATAAGGTGCCACAGGACTTCTCTTTTTTTTACGGATGTTAGATATTGGGTAATTGAATACTCATGTAGCTGCATCAACTGTTAGCAGTTACACAACTATTAAATAGTCCCCGAGGGCAGGGGCGGCAGCCAGTGCGCTCCGGCTCCATTCCAGGGAGCCCCTGGCCATTCTGTGCTGCTACCTCACTGTGGGGTGGTAGGCGGGGGTTGGTTCACAAGGGCAGCTAGTTTCAAAACCAGCTTCCTATGCAGACCAGCTGCCTGTAGCCCCACATGGCTGCCTCTGATACAAAGGCAACAGTGCAGGGTGGCAGCAGCTCCTGTCCACCAGGCATCCAAACTCCTGGCAGACAGAGGCTGCTTGCCAGATCAACCTCTGCCCACAGGGAGCTCGGCCCCCCCTGTGGACAGGAGCCGATACAGGCAGCAGTATGGGAAGGCAGGCAGCTCTGCAAAGCCAGCACCAGCTCCTGCCTGCCCCCTCTTGCCTCTAGAAGAGGCAGCAAGGGGATTGAAAACTGGGTCCATGAAGCCAGCGCACACAGTGCTCATGCATATCAGCTCCCGCCTGCCTCCTCCCACCATACTGCTTCCTCTGTATCAGAGGCAGCAGCACAGAGTTGGGGGAACAGGCCGATCCAATGCTTGTGAGGCGCTTGTCATGAATCATGGCTAGTGTGAATGATTGGCATGACTGAATTAATTGTAAGTGAGCTGAAGAGAGGCCATACTAAGGTTCGAGACAGTGCCCTGGAGGATTATGGACTTGTTTACAACTTTGAGAGAAAGGACTGTGTGAAAGAAAAGACTCTGTGTGCTGAGGAGACAAAACGGTACAGAAAGAGGCAACGTTCCCAGAAAAGGAGACACAAGGGAGAGACCTAGTCAAGGACATTCTATTGTTTATCACTTGTGGTGAGGCAAACAGAATTGGGTGATGCGAGCAGGGCGCCTCAAGATCAGTCGTGGTGGTGGTTAAGCCAATAAGTTTAGGCTTATTGGTTAATCGTGTAGTCGTCTATACATTGACATTCCTAGAGAAAACCACTAAATCTGGTGTGGTGAGCTTAGCCCCTAACCAGCAAGCAGTGAGCAATACCTCTGAGCTGATAAGTGCTGGGAACATAACAGCTAAAAAGTCAGTGATAACGTCTAACTCTAAAATGGTGAGCAATAAATTAAACCATAAGCTGTTAAATATGAATAAACTGCAACACCTGCTCAAAAGAATATGAACAGAACACGAGGCATTTAGATTTATTTCAAAAGTAAAAGGTTTGTGTATTTCTAGCGTAAAACATCACATTTTTATGCAAGTGATTGCTGGAACATGGATTACAGCGGGGGTTCTCAAAATGTGTGATACCATGACCCCCTAAAATGCTAAATGAATTTGTGTGGCCCCGCACCCTCACTGCCCTCGGTTGCTTCCTCCCCCCTTCTCACCAGACTCCTTGCCCTCCTGGGGTTCCTTCATGGTGTTTGCGGTCCTTAACGCCTTCCCCCCTGCAGGCTGCCGCAGGAAAACCCCAACCCCAGTCCCAATCCCAGCCAGGCGCCCCAAGTCTGAACCTGTCCCGCCCAGCCCCATGTCTCCCTCTGCCTGCCACTCGCAGACCCGGCGCCAGCTGAGTGCTCGCTGAAGCCAATCGACTCCAGGCCCTGTTCCCGGGGGACACGATTGGAGCACGTACCTGGGCACCTTCTGGTCACGGTTCCCAGTTGGTTGCTGTCAGGCCGTGGACCAAGCAAACATCACTTCCGGTCTGTGGGACGGCACGCGTGTGGCGCCGGCATCACACGAGGCCACTCCTTGTTGCCCCGCGCCGGACACGAGGGGAGCAGCTACCGTGCAGCAGTGAGAGCCTCGTGCTGAAACGGGCCTCAGCAGTTAAACTCTTCCCTGCCCCTCCCATCCCTGTTGCATGCTCCAGCTGGGAGGGGAGGGGTGTTGCTCTCCAGGAGCTACCGCTGCCAGGGCACCATCTGACTGGAACACGTCAGACACATACGCCCGTGCAACAGCCACATGCCCCGCCAAATGCTCACATGCAGGGATGCGTGCACACACACACACACACACACACACACACCTTAACAGATTAACGCACCTGAGAGCCCACTCGTGCTCACACAAACACGTGTGTGGATACTCATGCCCTCGCTCAGACGCACACCCACACATCTGCACAATGTGCCTGCAGGCAGGCAGGCAGGCACACGTGCAAATGGACACTGGCACACGTGTGCATGCACATACACACCAAGGGACGCACACACTCGCACTCATACATACGCACGCGCGCATGCACACCAAGTAACAGTAGCCTAGAAGGATGCAACAATAATTTCAAACTCAAAAGCCAAAGATTAGATCAATTAGGACAGAACTATTCCCACGAGGCACTAATCCATGTCCTCGATGCTGCTGCGAGACAAAGTCTTTATTTCAATCCCAGTTTTGCCAACTCTCAGCATGCGTAACACTGGGTCAATTAGCAGCCTACTCACCTCATGCGTCTAGGTTCATATGGAAAACTAAATATCGCCAGCCAGGAGATTGGGGGGGCGGAGGTGGAAGTGGGGGAATAATGACATTTTTAAAACTACAAAATCAGGTGTTCAGTTTCTGCGACTTTTGTAGTTCATATTTTCAAGTTCTTCCCCCACGAGCCAGAGGGCCTTTTCTCAGGGACTCATGCCACACTCGCAAACGTCTGTGCGGCCCTCCCTCGATACTTACCTTGAGCCAATTGCTATTTGCTCTTCTTCCCCAGATCGCTGTCTGGTTTCTATCTGCCGGCATGGTCTTGGGGGGATGGCTCCTTTCGGTCTCGCTTAGGCCACCCCAGGTGTGTGGAACGGACAGACACACGCATCACCTGGCTGCTGCTCACTGGAGCCCAGTGTTCCCTCTAACATTCCCCTCTCTCCAGGAGCGGAGTGAGTTTTGTCTCCTGCTCCAAGATTGAGGTCACATGCACTTCTTCGGACGCCTGCCACCCAAGCGAACAAATGTCTTGTCTGTGTTTTTAAAATGTTCTGGAAGAAAGAGTACTAAAACAAGTGAGAATTAACAAGGTGCGTGACTGTAAATGGTTTTTTGATATGAAGTCAAATAAAAAATAAATTAATACTGCAACATTTTCAGTGGCCAACCTCCTCTCCCTGCCATCCGCCCCCTCCCCCCAATCTGGCCTAGATGATCTCTCGGGGTCCCTTATGGTAAAACCCGCCCCGGACCCTGTGTTGAGGTGACAAGTTCTTCACAAGATACTGGATATATAAACTTTCCTCCATTAACATACACATTTCAATGTTGTCTCCTCAGGATTGTCTTGAAAAACTGTATGTTTGCAGACTTCAGCCACATGAGCTGATCTTAGCTCACATGACCATTAGAGATAATGTTTTGGTAATTTTTAGGAACTAAGATTCCTAATTTCCTTTTAACAGCTATTCCATAGTGTTAGATTGTGCTATAGATGTAGTTTGATAGAGAAGAGAAGGAATAAGATTAGCACACTTTCCTAGTCGAAAATCCAAGAGAAAGAAAGAAGGGAGAATTACAAATCAAGACTCTCTTAAGGTGTCTGAAAGCTACTTTGGTCTGGGCAGGTACTCAGTGGTACCAAGGCAGACTTTTCTGTAGCTCGACTGTATAATGCCACACTAAAACAAGTCTACCACACTGAGTGAAAGAGCGGACAATTACATGAAAGGCAAAAAAAGGTGGCTTGGCAGAGAATTTGCTTCTGGACAAAAACAAGAGAATGCAGTGGTTAAGGAAGAATGGCATACCTGTTCATAAATCAATTCACCAGAAACCTTCTGAACAACCAATTCAGTCACATGTCCTTACAGGGACAAGCACCTTAATGACAGTTGCCCTGACATTTTATTTTGCAGAAGATTCTACTTGTGGAAGGGCTGCTGGCGTGAAAGTTTGATTTTCTAGTACCAAATAGAAAAAAAATAATATAACAAAAAGGCTAAAAGATGCCTAAATGAAAAGACTGAACTAAAGACTATGTGGTTGAAGTTTTGATTTTCAGTCTTTCCTCCAACTGCAGTTGCTGTTTCATTTTTTGTAAACAAACCCTAAAAAGATACTACCTTATAAGGACACAGAAACCAAAGGTAACATGTTCTCCCAACTCACGCTTTCAAACAGGGGTGGGGAACCTTACTGGGGGGAGGGCGCACACAAGTAGGCTTGCCAGATGGTTTCAGCAAAAATACCAGACCCTCCCAAAAACCAAAACCAAAAAAAAAAAAAAAAAAAAAAAAGCGCCAGGAAATTTTTTGTCGAGGGAAAAAAACCCTACCAGGAACATTTTTGTTGAGAAAAATCTGGTCGCGACCCCTTTAATTGGTGAGCCAATCTCCCCACCCCCGCCCCCGGCTCATTTCTGTTGGGCGCCGAGCCAGGAAAGGCAGAAAATACCAGACATTTTGTATGTCTGTTATTTTCTGAATTTATTTACTGGACAAAAGGTGCAAATACCGGGCTGTCTGGTTCAATACCGGACACCCGGCAACCCTACACACAAGTGTGAAGAAAAAAAAATCCCAAAACCCCACCACCCTCATTAACATGGCCCCCAACTGAGAAGGAGAAAGATGCTCCCCACATTCCCCTCACACACCGGAGCTTGTGAAGAGGGGGGCGGGCAGGCTAGCAGCTTCTGTCTGCTCCAATCTCGAGGGGAGCTAGAGCGTCAGTGTGAGAACCTTGAGGCTCGAGGGCCAGACTCACGCGAGCTGGGGTATTAGGTTCCTCACCCCTGTTTTAAAAACAAAACCTCTTACTCTTAAAAATCTCTCCCCATATCACTGGTTGGACCAGCTTCATGCAGGTCCTCTGTGGATGGAAACCTGCAGCAAACTGTATGAACAGAAACAAACAGAAGCCCCAACAGCAGCTGGAGGAGGGGCGAGGCTGCCCCAGCAGGGACAGCCTTGCTGCAGCACAACGGGGCAGCCACCCGCCACCAGATCAGGAAAACAACCACGCCACTCGCCTTCCAGCAGGAAAGCAAGCGCTGCTGCACGGTGGGCGGCAGAGGGTTTTTTGTGCACGGCCACTCACCTTTAGCAGCAACTACCCTGGTGCTCCCTTCTCTAGTCCAGCCAGGGCCTAAAATGCTCATTACTTAGAACGTGGGTGGGGAACCTAAGGCCTGGGTGCTGGATCCGGCCCCCGAAGCTTGGGGTTCCGTCCACCTTTGCTCCCCTCCCCACCTCGTGGGGCTGGAGCGCACAAAATCGACTAGTCTGGGCCCTCCAATGCTCTGGCCTGAAAGGGAAATGTCTTTCTCCCTCTCAGTTGGGGGCCACGTCAGGGAGGGCTTTTTTCGTTTGTTTGTGTCTCACTTGTTTGCGGCCCCCCCAAACTGATTTTGGCCCCTGACTCCCAAAAGATTCCACACCCATGAATTATAAGCAACTCCGGCCCCCCAGATCTCTCCACATGCCTGCCCACCCAGGATGCTCTCTGCTCCTCTGAAGAAAGGCATAGTTGAACATTGCAAAATACTGTGGGCACACCAGAAACTAGGAGCATCTCTCCTTGCATGCAGGTCGCCCTCCTTCATCATCACAGCACTACCAAGCCAAACTGCCTGCAGCCATGGAGCACGCCCCCGAGTGCCGGGCACCCCCCAGCCCTTTCCCCACCCTCCTCCCTCCCCCAGTGCCAGGCACTCCCTGGCCCTGCCCCACCCTCCTGGCTCACAAGTGCCAAGCACCCCGTGGCCCCCACCCCCTTCTGCCCTGCCAGTGCCAAGCACCCCCCTGCCCTTCACCCCCTCCTGCCCTGCCAGTGCCAAGCACCCCCTGGCCCCTCACAGCCTCCTGCCCTGCCAGTGCCAAGCACCCAGACCATCCAGGATACAAGAATCAAATTATCACCTGAAGAAAAGTTATTTTGATTACAAAACAGACTTGGATGCCAGACCTTACAGAGCGACTATGGAAAGCAAAATCAAACACAGAGAAAAGTCTCCGGAAACAAAGCTTAGATGGTAAAGAGGGAGGGGAGGCCTAGATTCCAAAAGAGCAGTTCAAACCAAACCAAACCACAAGATTAACAGAAAATACACTGAATGCAACTGGATCCACTTTGTTCCCCTGTTACTTACTTCCAGTCTCCTCTCTGTTCAGTCCACTCCCATGTTCCGAATTCCTCAGAGACATGGCAGTCCTGCCTGGGTTTAAATCACCCTGTGCCTCTTGTTTCTCTCTCCCACACAAAGAAAGCAGGCAGGGAACCTAGATCCAGTTCAAATTTCAACCCACTATCTGGATTGTTTCTCCAGGCCCCCTGGCCAGCACCTTTGCTAGCTACCAAAATTTAACCCCTTGGTTCCCCCGGTGCTGGTCAGCACTCCTCCTATCCATTACAGCAGTGTTTCTCAAACTGTGCTCCGCGGAGCCATCTCCAGGGGCTCCGCGAGGTTGACAAACTGGAAACATCAATAGGTACAACACATACAATCAGTGGACCGCTGGGGCGCTGCGTAAATTTTTACGCATGTAAAGGGCTCCGGAGCCCAAAAAGTTTGAGAACTGCTGCATTACAGGGATGCAGGCTGGGCTGGGGGTGTAACTGATAATATTTTGTGTGGTTTCGTGACTATTCACTTAATCGCTGTCTAACGTCCCTGCTCGCCTAGCGGTCAGTGCGGGCTGGGGCTTTTCGATTGGGCAGGGGGAGGCTTTTGCCTCAACCCCCCCTTTCCTCCCTCCCTTAGCCATGACTATTCGATAGGCTCTAGAGGTGGGGCCAGCAACCAGTGCGCTCCCAGCCCCCACTCCCAAGAAGCCCTCCGTCACCATGGACTGCTTCCTTTGACGCTGCCCTGGCATGTCACGGAGCTGCCTCCGTCTGCAGTGAGCCTTGGCGACCCCCACCCCGCCGGCCACTGCTGCCTCTGATAGCTGACACGTGCGGGGAGCTGGCTTGAAAGCTTTGTGCAGGTACCGGCTCCCGTCTGCCCTCCTCACCATCTGCGCTGCCGCCTCTCTATCAGAGCAGTGCACAGGAGGGAGGGGCGGGGTGACAGGTGCAGCGGGACAGGTGGCTCTTCACGGCACTGGCTCCCAGTTCCCCCCACTTTGCTGCTTTGCTGCTACTGAGGCGGCAGGCGGGAAGGGGGAGGGAGGCAACATTCCCTGCGCGCTTGTCCCCTTCCAGCCAAATAACTGAAGCCAAGTAAATTATTTTTGCAAAAAACCTCCACTTTTCTACAATTTCTTTCTCACCAGAAAGGAGCACGTTTTGGACCATGCGCCACACATGCTGAAGGTAATTAAAAGCACTCCATATGGGAATAAGAAATGTCAGTCACAGGTTTTGCATATACTCTGGTAGCTGACGTGGAGGCAGCTCGCAAACCCCTTCCCACAAAGCGCCACTTGCAGGACGAGTGAGTTCTCCTTGAGATTTCTAGGCATGAGCAAGCTTTGTGCCGGTGGGCATGGTGACGTCTCCCCGAGGGAGGGGTTCCTTCACAGCGAGGGCAGCAGCCCCTGCAGCAGTAGCCTCCTGATACCAGCACAGCATCAGGGCAGCTTCCCCTTCCAGCCTCACACGGCCCTCACCTTGCACATAGGAACACCTGAGCCAGCGGGCGCTGCACTTCCCATGATGCCCTGGGACCTCCAGTCCCCTGCTGGCCCTGTGCTCCCCATGCGCTTTGGTCTGAAATGGAGAAGGGCCCGTGGAGCTCTGGTCCATTTCACACATCAGGAGCACGGGGCCAGCGGGGGGCTGCTCGAGTTCCCTGCTGGCCCCGCACTCCTCACAGCACTTCTGCCTTTGCAGAGCCAGCGGGGCTCATGCTGCATTTCAAAGGCTCAGGCGCCCCATTGACTCACTGAACAGTCGTGGAAAATTCCATCAACGATTCGATTAGTTGATTCAGCTCCACTGAACATCCCTCGCGTCACCTGCCGATACTCCACCTTCCATGCCGCAGGCCTGGCCAGCTGCACCCCTCCCGCCCACCAACTACTCCTGCCTGGCCTTCCTGAGCAAAACCCTCCTGCTGTAACTCATTCAGCTAAAGCCTGAGGCACCACGGCCTCTGGAGGAGAAACCCTCAATCCATAAACCCTCTATAGTCTGCTCAGCCCATGGGCTGCCAGTGCACCAGGGAGCTCCCCGCCCAGCCTGGGCAACAGGGGACTGTTGTTAATATTATTAATAATATTTAATAACGTACATGAAACCATTCTCCCTAGCTGCAGCACTAGCAATATGGCTCAAGGTAATTATGTAATTAACAGTGAGTTTCCTTTAGCAGCTGGTGGTTGGCAGAAAGATTTGCATTGATCAAAGTGGGCCACAGGCCAAGAGGTTTGGGACCCAGCAAGGTATCAGGCAGAGAGCTGGGGGCTGAGTTACAGGGGAGTTGCTCCCCAGGAAGCTACTGCACTTCAGGAAGACTCCTCAGCACCAGACAGCTCCTCAAGAAGGCACAAAACACTTCCCCCAAACTGACACCCCCAAGCGTCTGCTCAGTCCCCTCCCACCACCAACACCGATTTCATAGAATACTAGGACTGGAAGGGACCTCGAGAGGTCATCGAGTCCAGTCCCCTGCCCTCATGGCAGGACCAAATACTGTCTAGACCATCCCTGATAGACATTTATCTAACCTACTCTTAAATATCTCCAGAGATGGGGATTCCACAACCTCCCTGGGCAATTTATTCCAGTGTTTGACTACCCTGACAGTTAGGAACTTTTTCCTAATGTCCAACCTAAACCTCCCTTGCTGCAGTTTAAGCCCATTGCTGCTTCTTCTTCTATCATCAGAGGCCAAGATGAACAAGTTTTCTCCCACCTCCTTATGACACCCTTTTAGATACCTGAAAACGGCTATCATGTCCCCCCTCAGTCTTCTCTTTTCTAAACTAAACAAACCCAATTCTTTCAGCCTTCATTCATAGGTCATGTTCTCTAGACCTTTAATCATTCTTGTTGCTCTTCTCTGGACCCTCTCCAATTTCTCCACATCTTCCTTGAAATGTGGTGCCCAGAACTGGACACAATACTCCAACTGAGGCCTAACCAGCTCAGAGTAGAGCGGAAGAATGACTTCTTGTGTCTTGCTCACAACACTCCTGTTAATGCATCCCAGAATCAGGTTTGCTTTTTTTGCAACAGCATCACACTGCTGACTCATAGTCAGCTTGGGGTCCACTATAACCCCTAGATCCCTTTCTGCTGTACTTCTTCCTAGACAATCACGTCCCATTCTGTATGTGTGAAACTGATTGTTCCTTCCTAAGTGGAGCACTTTACATTTGTTTTTATTAAACTTCATCGTGTTTACCTCAGACCATTTCTCCAATTTGTCCAGATCATTTTGAATTATGACCCTATCCTCCAGAGCAGTTGCAACCTCCCAGCTTGGTATCATCTGCAAACTTAATAAGCGATTTTCTATGCCAATATCTAAATCGTTGATGAAGATATTGAACAGAGCCGGTCCCAAAACAGACTCTCATGAACCCCACTAGTTATACCTTTCCAGCAGGATTGTGAACCATTAATAACTACTCTCTGAGTACGGTTATCCAACCAGTTATGCACCCACCTTATAGTAGCCCCATCTAAGTTGTATTTGCCTACATAAGAACTTAAGAATGGCTATACTGGGCCAGACCAAAGGTCCATCTAGCCCAGTAGCCTGTCTGCTGACAGTGGCCAGCACCAGGTGCCCCAGAGGGGGTGGACCGAAGACAATGATCATGCGATTTGTCTCCTGCCATCCTTCTCCAGCCTCTGACAAACAGAGGCCAGGGACACCATTTCTATCCCTGGGCTAATAGCCTTTTATGGACCTAACCTCCATGAAATTATCTAGCTTCTCTTTAAACTCTGTTATAGTCCTAGCCTTCACAGCCTCCTCTGGCAAGAAGTTCCACAGGTTGACTACACGCTGTGTGAAGAAGAACTGCCTTTTATTAGTTTTAAACCTGCTACCCATTAACTTCATTTGGTGTCCTCTAGTTCTTCTATTATGGGAACTAATAAATAACTTTTCTTTATTCACCCTCTCCACACCACTCATGATTTTATATACCTCTATCATATCCCCCCTTAGTCTCCTCTTTTCTAAACTGAAAAGTCCCAGTCGCTTTAACCTCTCTTCATATGGGATCCGTTCCAAACCCCTAATCGTTTTAGTTGCCCTTTTCTGAACCCTTTCTAAGGCCAAAATATCTTTTTTGAGGTGAGGAGACACATCTGTACACAGTATTCAAGATGTGGGCGTACCATAGTTTTATACAAGGGCAGTAAGATATTCTGGTGTCTTATTTTCTATCCCTTTCTTAATAATTCCTAACATCCTATTTGCCTTTTTGACCGCCGCTGCACACTGTGTGGAAGTTTTCAGAGAACTATCCACGATAACGCCAAGATCTCTTTCCTGATTTGTCATAGCCAAATTAGCCCCCATCATACTGTACGTATAGTTGGGGTTATTTTTTCCAATGTGCATTACTTTACGCTTATCCACATTAAATTTCATTTGCCATTTTGTTGCCCACTCACTCAGTTTGCCTAGTTTATTGATAAGAATATCATGCGAGACCGTATCAAACGCCTTACTAAAGTCTAGGTATACCACATCCACCGCTTCTCCCTTACCCACAAGACTCGTTATCCTATCAAAGAAAGCTATCAGATTTCAAGCGGCTCTGACCTCAGCTCTTCGCGTCCCAGCCCCTAGGACAGGCCCTGGGGCTGCTCCTTTTCTGTCTGCCCCAGGCCAACCCGGAGCCCCTCTGCCCAGAGCCGGCAAGCCTGGAGAGAAGCAGAAGGGGCATGGGCACCTCTGGGAGCAGGGAAATGTCCCCATGGAGCCAGGGTGCCTCCCCGCCCAGGCCCCAGGCTGCCAGTCACTCCCCCATGGCCCCACAGAGACACATGTCCATGGGAGCAGCTCACCTGGGCAGGGCTGCCGGGCTCAGGCCAGGCTCAGGCCAGGCTGCGTGGAGGAGGCCGGGTTGCCCCCCGGCCAGTCACAGCGCACAAGAGCAGAGACCTGGGTAGGTCCTGGGGCACAGCTGCCTGAGCCCGCATGCTGAGGGGCAGGCTGGGCGCTGGGCAGCGTCACGCTCTGACACTAGCCCCGCCTTGCACCGCCACATGCAACATGCTCCTTCCTCCTATGGCGGCACTGTCTGTGCTGCCACACCCTGCTGCGCACAGCACATGAGCCAGGAAACACCACAATTCCCATACTGCCATGGGACCATGGTGGCTGACAGATAACACAATCCGGAAGACATTGCCGCTCCCATGGTGTTGTGGGGGCCGCAGTGGCTGATGGAAGCTGTTGGCCTGGGGAAAAGACTATATCTCCCAGCATGCACCGCTTCGCTTCTCCTCTGCCCACCCAATGTGTGAATTTCTGGCAAACTGCTCCATGTGATAACATCACCTGCGACAGACACATGGCGCAACACCCTCCCAACCCCAAGCAAGGAACAGAGTGGTGCATTGTGAGAGTGGTTCCATCCTCCATCAGCCCTCAGCCACTATCTGTAGTGTCCCTGCTCATCCCAGTGCACCACGGGAGGTGTCAGCTGCACTTGCTGCACCACCGCAGGAAACCCTCGATACCAGCCCCTGTCCCAGCCGGGTGCCCCAAGTCTGAACGCCCCCTGCCCACCAGTCGCAGATCCAGCGCCAGCTGAGCACTCACCGGAGACAATGGACTCTGAGCGCTGTTCCCAGAGACACACAATTAGAGAACATATCCGGGCAGCTTCCAATCACGGTTCCCAGTCAGTTGCTATCAGGCCATAGACTGAGCCAACATCACTCCCGATCAGTGGAAGGGCGCGAGCACTTAGTCATAAGGCCGGAGGAGCACACAGCACACACATAACCGCTGCTTGTTGCTACCACGCAGCAGTTAGAGCCTTGTGCCGCAATGCACACAGAAATAACTGTCTCCCCTCCTTCCCATCTTCAAGTGCATCATGGGAGCTGGAGTCCCTCTCCCCACTTCCCCCCGCTGCCACCCTTTGCCCCTCCCTCGCTCTTCCCTGTGGCCATGTCAGGCTGTTTGGGGCTTTACAGGCTCCAGCCAGGGAGGCGGAGACACTCCCCAGGAGCCTGCCCCGAGTACCCACCTTGTGCCACTACCAAGGGACCGTCTGACTGTAGCACCTGCTCTCTGCGTGTGTCCCAGTGCTCAGGCCAGGCCTGAGTCTGGAGCCCCCAGCAGCTGCAGGTTTGTGCGCACCCCTGCTAACTTGGGCCAGCGTTTCCATGAGCAGGGCCCAGCCCTTCACTGGCCCATACAATAAGATGCAGGTTTCTGTCTGCATCCACCAGCTACTTTTGGAGTCACTGAACCAAAACTCTGCCAGGCACCATTTTCCAGTCGATATCCATTCCTATTTGATGCTTCTAACTGCACCATGACAAACAGGCTTCCGAAGTGTGAGAACTGGGGTGATACATTGACAAACACCATAGCTTGATGGTGGAAGGGCAGTTCTGCCGGGGTCTGTTTTGGGACCAGTTCTGTTCAATATCTTCATCAATGATTTAAATGTTGGCACAGAGAGTACGCTTATTAAGTCTGCAGAAGATACGAAGCTGGGAGGGGTTGCGACTGCTTTGGAGGATAGGGTCATAATTCAAAATGATCTGGACAAACTGGAGAAATGTCTGAGGTAAATAGGATGAAGTTTAATAAGCACAAATGCAAAATACTCCACTTAGGAAGGAGTAATCAGTTTCTCACATACAGAATGGGAAGCGACTGTCTAGGAAGGAGTACTGCAGAAAAGGATCTAGGGATCATAGTGGACCACAAGCTGAATATGAGTCAACAGTGTGACACTGTTCCAAAAAAAAGCAAACATGATTCTGGGATACACTAACAGGAGTGTTGTGAGCAAGACACAAGAAGTCATTCGTCTGCTCTACTCTGCGCTGATTAGGCCTCAGTTGGAGTATTGTGTCCAGTTCTGGGCACTACATTTCAAGAAAGATGTGGAGAAATTGGAGAAAGTCCAGAGAAGAGCAACAAAAATGATTAAAGATCTAGAGAACATGACCTATGAAGGAAGACTGAAAGAACTGGAAAGGGGAAAACTGAGAGGGGACATGATAGCAGTTTTCAGGTATCTAAAAGGGTATCACAAGAAGGAGAGAGAAAAGTTATTCTCCTTGGTCTCTGAGGTTTAGGTTGAACATTAGGAAAAACTTCCTAACTGTCAGGGTGGTTAAACATTAGAATAAGTTGCCTAGGGAGGCTGTGGAATCTCCATCTCTGGAGATATTTAAGAGAAGGTTAGATAAACACGTGTCAGGGATGGTCTACGGTACTGGGTCCTGCTGCGAGGGCAGGAGACTGGACTCGACCACTTCTCGAGGTCCCTTCCAGTTCTAGTGCTCTATGATTCTACGTTCTATGATTCTATAAGCATGCTAAGGAACAGGTATTGTGCTAATCGTATAGTCCACACAATTTGCATCAACTACACCATTAGTCCATAAGGGGAGGCTCACTCTGGGACTGCTGTGTGTCTACATTTGAAATGCAGTAAAAGCCCAGCGAATCTTATTACATTTAAAATGCAGAGGTGAAGCAGTCCTGGACTGGCACAAGCTGGGAATGCTCAGTCCCGGCTCACACCAGGTCAAGCACCCACTGTTCGCAGCAGCCCCTGTCCACAGGCGGGGCAGCTTTTAAGCTGGCTCTCCTTTGCACTGGCTCCTGTTTCCTCGCCCCCCTTCCTGTGCAGTCTCTCTTACAGGACTTTTCATTCACAAATTCAGTGGAAGGAGTATGTTATCCCTATATTACAGATAGGGAAATAAGCACAGGATTTTTCCCCATAGCCATTTCCTAGTAGGGGTTTTATAGCAGAGATGGGGCTTTTGAACATTTCAAAAGCAAAATCACAGCTGAACCAGCGGGAGTGGAGACCACTTCAGTGCCCGCCCGTGCTGTTTCCTGCTGTGCCTCTACCTCCTCTGCCCCTCATGTAGACGGTGCTGGGAGGAACCAAATTTTAAGCCAGCTCCTCCCAGCACCGGCTCTTACTCCCCACCCCTTTGCTGCCTCTCTCTGACAGAGGCAGCAAGGGGGGCAAAGCAACTGGTCACATAACTATTCAACTATCCGATAAGCTTATGTTTATCGAATAGTCGCTTACATCCTTATCCTGCACCCCCTACAAATGCCTGCCCTGAGCCCCTCCTCACCCCAACCCTGACTTTTGCACCCCCTACAAATCTCTGCCCTCAGCCCTTTCCCTATAAACTCCTGCCCTGAACCCCTGCTGCACCCACGTCCCTAGCATCCTGCCCTGAAGGACACAAGTAATTGCAGGTCAATCTTCTAGTTTTATATATATAAAACTGGTAACCAACAATCCTTATGACTCAGTGGCATGTAATACTTGAAATTTAAGTGAAGACACTGGCTTTCAGTGATAATTATTCATTCACCCAATAACAACATCCAGGGAAGCTCCATTTTACTATTAAATTACTTATAAAATACCTTTCACACTGAACTTATTTAATATATTTCTACTAAACCAAAGTGCTCTCGTGTTTATGCTTTTCAAACAGCAATTACCCTATATCAATGTGCAGCCAATATGAGGCTTGGATTTGGCTAAAACTGTAACCGGATCAGGTATTTTTTGCTACAACACAGGTAACATTTTTATTTGGGAAGATGTCTGGTGCTGTTCATGTTAGTGCTACATTTACTGTCTGTCCAATAGCATTTTTTCTACTGTTATTAGAAGGTTCATCTTTGCAGATGCTTAAACATACAAGCACTGTCACCACACGTAGGATAGTCCGTAGCTAGAAAATATTTCATGAAACAAATTTAGCTTTCTTCCCCAGGTGGGGAGGATGAATAAGAGTCAAGGAGGTCATGTGACCAACTCAGGTCAGATCTAGGGAGATAAGAAGCAGGTTCTTGGGATAGTCCATAGAGAAGGAAGCCTAACTGCTGCTAAGTGGGGCTAGCTGCCCCTTAACCCCCAACACTGTCCAGTGAGAAAAAACATGGAATCCTTAAATGGTGAACACTCAGCTCTGATCCATAATCCCTGATATCTGAGTGGTGAATATCAACAACCCTTAGTCCTTAAGGGTGCACACTGACTCTTATAGCCTACACAACCGGGGGGCTGTGAGAGATAACCTTGACCCCTAGCTGCTGAGCACTAACCCTAAAACTTTGAGGGATGAGAGAAAACTAGGGATGTTAGATATCAGGTAATTGAATAGTCGTGTAACTGCATCAAAGGTTAGCAGTTACATCACTATTCGATAGTCCCCAAGGGCAATGGTGGCAGCCAGTTCACTCCAGCTCCTTTCCCAGGGAGCCCCCTGCCAACCTGTGCTTCTGCCTTACTATGGGGTAGCAGGCAGGAATGGTCTATAAGGGGAGCCAATTTCAAAACCAGCTGCCTGCAGCACCACACTGCTGCCTCTGATACAAAGGCAGCAGTGTAGAGTGGCAGCAGCAGCCCCTGTCCACTGGGCGCCCGAGCTCCTGGCAGACAGAGGCTACTCACCGGAGCAGCCACTGTCCGCAGGTAGCTTGCCCTTCTTTCCCCACCCCCCAGTGGACAGGAGCTGCTGCTGCAGAGCAGTCTCTGTCCACAGGGAGCTTGGGTCACAGCAGATTATGTAGCGCTGGGAAGAAGGATCAAGGAATTTGAAGCTCAGGTGGTGTTCTCGTCCATCCTTCCAGTTGAAGGAAAAGGTCTGGGTAGGGATCATCGAATTGAGGAAGTAAATGCATGGTTGCCCAGGTGGTGTTGGAGAGAGGGCTTTGGTTTCTTCGACCATGGGACTCTGTTCCGGGCACAAGCATTGTTAGAAAGAGACGGGATCCACCTAACCAAGAGAGGAAAATGCATCTTCACGGGCAGGCTTGCAATCCTAGTGAGGAGGGCTTTAAACTAGGTTTGTTGGGGGACGGTGTGAAGGACCGGGCCGGGTCTGGGCACGGCTGAGGGCATCTGCTCAGGGCAAATTGCTCAAACTTGGGGCTCCTTACTGCCCCTGACTAGAGGCCCTTCCCAAATAGGCCACAAACCAGTCACACCAAGCGCTTCAGTCTGGCCAGCCAGAAGCCTCATGAGCAAAACCCCTCTGACACACCAGCTCTCCCTCTGCCCCAATCAGCCCTGGGTCTAACACACAGGTGAGGGGTTTTAGAACCCAATCTCACATACCCCAAACGGGTTCTTCCAGTCCCAAGAAACCAGCCACAGGTCCCAATCAATTTACACTCTGGATCTTACCCACAAGATCACGCTGAGCCAATCCTTTAGAATCTAAAATCTAAAGGTTTATTACTAAAATAAAGAAAAGCATGAGAGTAAGGTTGTTAAAGGATAATACATTACATGCATCAAATCACCCAGTTCTCGATACAGGCTCTTGGCAGAGATGTTATAAACTGCTATCTTAAAAGTCTCTGGTGTACATCCTACGTCAGGATGGGTCCACAGTTCTTTCCGGCTCGTTGTTCCCTGCAAGGTTGCATCTGGGATCAGGAGCTAAACTGAAGACCAAGATGGAGGGTGCCACATAGCACTTACATACCTCCCCTGGCATCTTCCTGGCCAGAGCAGGTTACTGCAGGTCACATGGTCCAATGGCCTATCCTTGTGTCCCAAGTCAGCAACCATTATTCTGGCTGGCTTGCAGATATACAGACATTCCTCAGGTGTATCTCTGGCACTTAGAGATCTATTGTCTCTGGAGCCTCACTAATTAGCATAGCCACTGGCTGAACATTCTTTGCCCATTGCCCTGCCTCAGACAGAGAACCTTCTAGCATTCATAAAGAGTACATGTTTATAACTCCACATAGACATTATACAAGTACATGAATAGCATATACAGAATCAGTAGAACAGAAGCTTTCATGTGACACCTCACATGGCCCCCTTTATACATACTTTGGGGCAAATGCCCCCCATGGGTGCAGCAGTGATCTGGCTGCTTCCCTTAAAATCCAGTAATGCGACAGACGGTGACCAAAGCCCTGAGGTAAGTGAGGAAGTCGGACACCAGGAAGAATCACAAGGAGGAACGAGCAACAAAGGAGGACTCCTGATTCGGATGGAGAAGGCAGGGCAATCAACTGGTTATCTAACCTGTTTGTACATCAATGCAAGCCTGGGAAACAAACAGGAAGGATTAGAAGCCCTGGCCCAGTCGAAGAGCTATGATTTGATTGGAATAACGGAGACTTGGTGCGATGACTCGCATGACTAGAGCACTGTCATGGAAGAGTACAAACAGTTCAGAAAGAACAGGTGGGGGAGAAAAGGAGGAGGACTTGCATTGTATGTAAGACAGCAGTATGATTGCTTGGAGCTCCAATATTTAGAGAGAGAAAAGAGTGTTGAGAGTCTATGAGTTAAGTTTAGAGGTGGAAGCAACAGGGGTGATGTTGTGGTTGGTATCTGCTATAAACCGCCAGATCAGGTGGATGAGGCAGACGAGGCTTTCTTCGGACAACTGAGAGAAGCTTCCAGATTGCAGGCCCTGGTTCTCATGGGTGACTTTAATCACCCTGACATCTGTTGGGAGACCAATACAGCAGTACACAGACAATCCAGGAAGTTTTTGGAGAATATTGGGGATAACTTCTTGGTACAAGTGCTGAAGGAACCGACCAGGGGCCATGCGCAGCTTGACCTGCTGCTCACAAACAGGGAGGAACTAGAAGGGGAAGTACAGGTGGGTGACAACCTGGGAAGCAGTGATCATGAGATGGCAGATTTCAGGATCCTGACCAAAGGGAGAAAGGAGAGGAGCAAAATACACACCCTGGACTTCAGAAAAGCAGACTTTGACTCCCGCAGAGAACTGATGGGCAGGATTCTCTGGGATGCTTACACAAGAACATGAGAACGGCCATACCGGGTCAGAGGAAAGGTCCATCCAGTCCAGTACCCTGTCTGCCGGCAGTGGCCAACGCCAGGTGTCCCAGAGGGAGTGAACTGAACAGGTAATGATCAAGCGATCTCGCTCCTGCCATCCATCTCCACCCTCTGACAAACAGAAGCTAGGGACACCATTCCTTACCCATACTGGCTAATAGCCATTAATGGACTTAACCTCCATGAATTTATCTAGTTCTCTTTTAAACCCTGTTATAGTCCTAGCCTTCTCAATCTCCTCAGGCAAGGAGTTCCACAGATTGACTATGCGCTGTGTGAAGAACTTCCTTTTATTTGTTTTAAACCTGCTGCCCATTAGTTTCATTTGGTGGCCCCTTTTCCTTATTCACTTTCTCCACACCATTCATGATTTTATATACCTCTATCATATCCCCCCCCTTAAGGTATGTCTTCACTTGCACCCTCTTTTGAGAGAGGGATGCAAATAAAGACATTCAAAATTGCAAATGAAGCCGGGATTTAAATATCCCGGGCTTCATTTGCATATTTGCGTTATGGCGCTATTTCTAAATAACAGCCGCTGTTAAGACGCGGTTATTTTGAGAGAAAACTCTTCTCTCAAAATAACCGGTAAACCTCATTGAATGAGGAATAAGGGTCATTGTATGACCCGTTCCAAACCCCTAATCATTTTAGTTGCCCTTCTCTGAACCTTTTCTAATGCCAGTATATCTCTTTTGAGATGAGACCACATCTGTACGCAGTATTCCAGATGTGGGCATACCATGGATTTATATAAGGGCAATAAGATATTCTCCATCTTATTCTCTATCCCTTTTTTAATTATACCTAACATCCTGTTTGCTTTTTTGACAGCTGCTGCACACTGCGTAGACATCTTCAGAGAACTATCCACGATGACTCCAAGATCTCTTTCCTGATTAGTTGTAGCTAAATTAGCCCCCATCATATTATATGTATAGTTGGGGTTATTTTTTCCAGTGTGCATTACTTTACATTTATCTACATTACATTTCATTTGCCATATTGTTGCCCAATAACTTAGTTTTGTGAGATCTTTTTGAAGTTCTTCACAGTTGCTTTGGTCTTAACTATCTCGAGCAGTTTAGTATCATCTGCAAATTTTGCCACCTCACTGTTTACCCCTTTCTCCAGATTATTTATGAATATGTTGAATAGGATTGGTCCTAGGACTGACTCTTGAGGAATACCACTAGTTACCCCTCTCTATTCTGAAAATTTACCATTTATTCCTACCCTTTGTTTCCTGTCTTTTAACCAGTTCTCAGTCCATGAAAGGCTCTTCCCTCTTATCCCATGACATCTTAATTTACGTAAGAGCCTTTGGTGAGGGACCTTGTCAAAGGCTTTCTGGACATCTAAGTACACTATATCTACTGGATCCCCCTTGTCCACATGTTTGTTGACCCCTTCAAAGAACTCTAATAGATTAGTAAGACATGATTTCCCTTTACAGAAACCATGTTGACTTTTGCCCAACAAATTATGTTCTTCTATGTGTCTGACAATTTTATTCTTTACTATTGTTTCAACTAATTTGCCCAGTACTGAGGTTAGACTTACCAGTCTGTAAGGGGAAAGGAGTCCAGGAGAGCTGGCAGTATTTTAAAGAAGCCTTATTAAAGGCACAGGAAGAAACCATTCCAATGCACAGCTAGAAAAGCAAACATGGTAGGCGACCAGATTGGCTTACCGGGGACATCCTTGGTGCGCTTAAACACAAAAAGGAAGCTTACAAGAAGTGGAGACTTGGACAGATGACTAGGGAGGAGTATATATATTGCTCGAGAATGCAGGGGAGTTATCAGGAAAGCGAAAGCGCAAATGGAATTGCAGCTAGCAAGGGATGTGAAGGATAACAAGAAAGGTTTCTACAGGCATGTTAGCAATAAGGGGGTGATCAGAGAGGGTGTGGGGCCCTTACTGGATGAGGGAGGTAACCTAGTGACAGATGATGTGGGAAAAGCTGAAGTACTCAATGCTTTCTTTGCCTCTGTCTTCACGGACAAGGTCAGCTCCCAGACAAATGCACTAGGCAACGCAGTATGGGAAGGAGGTGGACAGCTCTTGGTAGGGAAAGAGCAAGTTAGGAACTATTTAGAAAAGCTAAACATACACAAATCCATGGGCCTGGATTTAATGCATCCAAGGATACTGAGGGAGTTGGCAAATGTCATTGCGGAGCCTTTGGCCATTATCTTTGAAAACTCGTGGAGATCGGGAGAGATCCCAGATGATTGGAAAAAGGCAAATGTAGTGCCCATCTTTAAAAAAAGGAAGGACAATCCAGGGAACTACAGACCAGTCAGCCTCACCTCAGTCCCCGGAAAAATCATGGAATCCATTTTGAAGCACTTGGAAGAGGAGAAAGTGATCAGGAATAGTCAACATGGATTCACAAAGGGCAAGTCGTGCCTGACCAATCTGATTAGCTTCTGTGATGAGGTAACTGGCTCTGTGGATATGGGAAAGTCAGCGGATGTGATATACCTTGACTTCAGCAAAGCTTTTGATACAGTCTCCCACAATATACTTGCCAGCAAGTTAAGGGAATATGGATTGCGTAAATGGACTGTAAGATGGATAGGAAGCTGGCTAGACTGTCGGGCCCAACGGGCAGTGATCAACGACTCGATGTCAGGTTGGCAGTCAGTTTCTAGCGGAGTGCCCCAAGGATCTGTTCTTGGACCGGTTTTGTTTATCATCTTTATTAATGACCTGGATGAGGGGATGGATTGCACCCTCAGCAAGTTCGCAGATGACAATAAGCTAAAGGGAGCGGTAGATACGCTGGAGGGCAGGGATAGGGTGCAGAATGGCCTGAACAGATTAAAGGATTGGGCCAAAAGAAATCTGATGAGGTTCAACAAGGACAAGTGTAGAGTCCTGCACTTGGGATGGAAGAATCCCAAGCGTTGTTACAGGCTGGGGACTGAATGGCTAAGTAGCAGTTCTGCAGAAAAGGACCTGGGGATTACAGTGGATGAGAAGCTGGATATGAGTCAACAGTGTGCCCATGTAGCCAAGAAAGATAATGGCATATTCGGGTGCGTTAGGAGGAGCATTGCCAGCAGATCCAGAGAAGTGATTATTCCCCTTTACTCGGCTCTGGTGAGGCCACATCTGGGGCCCCCACTATAGAAAGGATGTGGACGCATTGGAGAGGATCCAGCGGAGGGCGACCAAAATGATTAGGGGGCTGGCGTGCATGACCTATGAGGAGAGACTGAGGGATTTGGGTTTGTTTAGTCTGCAGAAGAGAAGAGTGAGGGGGGATTTGATAGCAGCCTTCAACTTCCTGAAGGGAGGTTCCAAAGAGGATGGAGACAGGCTGTTCACAGTAGTGACGGATGGCAGAACAAGGAGCAATGGTCTCAAGTTACAGTGGGAGAGGTCTAGGTTGGATATTAGGAAAAACTATTTCACTAGGAGTGTGGTGAAGCACTGGAATGGGTTACCTAGGGAGGTGGTGGAATCTCCATCCCTAGAGGTTTTTAGGGTTGACTAAGCTCTAGCTGGGTTGACTTAGTTGGGATTGGTCCTGCCTTGGGCAGGGGGCTGTACTTGTGTGGTGTAGTGTAAGTTCCTTGCTGGTTGCTATGCTTGGGCGGTGGGTGACCCCCACTGACAGCTGTCTGTAAGCACGGCCCAGCAGGGGGTGCCTTACCGCCCCAGGGCAGTGGCTAAAACTAGTTCTACAAGTTAAGGGAAGAGGCTGAACAAAGGAACTGGGGGTTTGGGGGAAGAGTCAGTCTTGGGCTGGAATCATGGAGGAACCAGTCTGAGGAGAGGGCTGGAATCCAGGGGCCTAGGGACCCCATCTCAAGGGGTCTAAAGTATCCTGGCCTAGACTCCTGTAAACACATCACGTCTAGACTGTGCTGTATCCTGGAGAAGCAATAAAACCCCTCTATTCTACCGGCTGGCAGAGTCTGTTCTTGCGGCTACAGGGGTGCAGGAACGGGGGAACCCCGACTGCGTCGTCACAGTGGTGTCAGGAGTGGGATGCACTGCACCCCGTGGATGAAGTTCCCAGCATCAAGTGACAAGGCAGCACTGGACCTGTGAGTCTACACCATGGGGACCGGCGGGGAGATGGCCTACACCCAACTCCTGAAGGCAGACCTTGTGAGGCTGTGCAGAGAGAGAGGCCTGCCTGTGGGGAAAGCAACCAAGGCCCAGTTGATTGCCCGGCTGGGGAGAATGACCAGCCCAGAGGCCTGGATCCTGTCCCAGCGGGGAGCAGCCAGACACCCCCTGGGAGCGTCTCAGGCTCTCAGACTGGACGGAGGACTGGAGCCCGCCAGAGAAATGCGGTGCCCACTCAGCTAAGCCCTGCCAGCCGCAGTTCGTCCAGGGCGGGGTCCAGCCCGGCAGAGCTGCGCCGGCTGGAGATCGAGCTGAGGTTAAAAGAATTGGAGTCACAAGAGAAAGAGCGGCAAGACCGTAGAGAGCAGCAACAGTATGAGCTGGCCACGGTAGAGTGGAGAAGCCAAGAGGCCCCAGCTGCGGTGAGTGGGGAAGGCCCCAGGGGGCCCGGGGCAGCCAGGCGCTTGGAGAAGCTCTTGTTGGCCCAGTGTAAAAATGTGGGGGACATGGACGGGTTCCTCAGCTCCTTTGAGCGGGCCTGTGAACTGCACCAGATACCCCCAGCTGACCAGCTACAAGAGCTCACCCCCTTGCTGAATCAGGAGGCCGCAGGGGTGCTCAACCAGCTGGAGGATCTGCAGCCGGGTGATTACGAACGGGTCAAAGAGGCCCTGCTGCATAAGTTCGGGCTAACCCCGGAAACGTACAGGAAAAAGTTCTGGGGGGTGCAGAAGGGGCCACGGGAGACGTATGTAGATTTGGCCTCCCGCCTGGTGCAATACTGCCGCAAGTGGGTGTCCGGGGTCGGAGCCCAGACCGCAGAGGACCTGCTTAAGCTGATGATGCTGGAGCAGTTCTATGAAGCGTGCACACCCAGCCTGAGGCTGTGGCTCAAAGACCGAAGACTAGAGAACCCCCAGGAAGCCGGGAGGCTGGTGGATGAGTTCACAGAGAGCCGGTCCAGGTATGAATAGGAGTCCCGGAGAGAGAGGGAATCACGCAGAGACCAGCTCTCGGCTGAGCAACAGAGAGAGTCACCTACGAGGCGAGCCCAAGAGACAAGGACCAGTCATCTGCGCCCCAGAGAACCAGCCAAGACCCAGGCAGAGCCAGCCCATAAGGGCCCGCAGGACCTAACTTGCCATCGCTGCGGGCAAAGAGGCCACAAGAGGGCTCAGTGCACCAGGCGCCAGGACAGGCCCCACGACCAGAGACTTTCTAGGATTAACTGGCTGGAGCAGGGGGCCGGCAGGGAGCCCTCAGCCCAAAGCGGGGGAAAGACAGCCCCGGCCAAGGCCTCCCGGAGTCCTGATGATCCAGAGGCAGGGCTCTCCGTGTACAGGGTGGGGGCAGAGCGGCCCCTGCGGAACGAGTGCCTCGTGCCCCTCGAGGTGGATGGTAGGAAGGTGACGGGTTTCCGGGACACGGGGGCGGAGGTGACGCTGGCCAGGCCTGACATAGTGGCTCCAGACTGTGCGCCACCCAACACTCAGCTGACCCTGAGGGGCATAGACGGGACCCCGTTTAAGGTGCCCGTAGCCCGGGTACATCTGAATGGGGGGCCAAGGAGGGCCCCAAGGAAGTGGGGGTGCACCAGCACCTGCCCACGGAGGTGCTGATGGGGGGGACCTAGAGGAGTGGCCGGACGGACCCAACAGGGCCCGGGTCACCACTCATAGCCAGAGCCAGTGCGGTGCTGGCGACCCTGACCCCAAGGAGGTCTCCCGGCAGGGGGCTCAGGGCCCCATCCCAGCAGACATGGAGTCGGACCAGGCCAGGACTCAGGACCCAGGCAGTGCAAGGGATCAGGCCCCTGTCCCGGCCCCAGCTGCTGAATTCCAGGCCGAGGTGCAGGTGGACCCCTCCTTACGGACCCTGAGGGACCAGGCCGACCTGGGCACGGCTCAGCCCCTAGGGGGAGATTGCCAGGAGAGGTTCCTGTGGGAGAGGGGATTCCTGTACCAGGAATACCTTCCCCCCAGGAAGGTGGGGGGATGGGGACTCCAGCGGCAGCTGGTGGTACCCCAAAAGTATCACCGCAAGCTGTTAGGCCTGGCCCATGACATCCCCTTCTCGGGACACCAGGGGATCCGGCGCACACGGCTAAGGCTGCTCCAAAACTTTTACTGGCCAGGGATATTTGCAGCCGTGCAGCGGTACTGCCGGTCCTGCGACTCCTGCCAGAGGGTGGGGAAGGCCCAAGATAGGAGGAAAGGTGCATTGAGGACCCTACCCATTATAGAGGAGCCTTTCCAGAAGGTGGCGATGGATATAGTGGGACCTTTCAGCAAAGCGACCCCGACGGGGAAGAAATACATCCTGGTGGTGGTGGATTTTGCCACCTGCTACCCCGAGGCCATGGCCCTGCCCTCTATCGAGGCAGACACGGTGGCAGACGCGCTGCTGACCATTTTCAGCTGGGTGGGGTTCCCCCAGGAGGTCCTCACGGACCAGGGATCCAGCTTCATGTTGGCCCTGCTCTGGTGCTTGTGGGAAAAGTGTGGGGTCCAGCACACCTGGGCCTCAGCGTACCAGTCCCAAACCAACAGGTTGGTGGAGAGATTCAATGGGACTCTGAAGCACATGCTAAGGACCTTTATGCACCAGCACCCACAGGACTGGCACAAGTACCTGCCCCACCTGCTGTTTGCATACAGGGAGGTGCCCCAGGAGTCCACAGGTTTTTCCACTGTTCGAGCTGTTATATGGGTGGCAGGTGAGGGGACCCCTGGATTTACTGAGAGATGAGTGGGAGGGGAAGGCCTCCCCGGAGGGTGAGTCGGTAGTGGAATACGTCCTGACCTTCCGGGAAAGACTCGCTGAGCTCATGGGCCTGTCTAGAGAGAACCTGAGCAGGGCCCAAAGGAAGCAGAAGGTCTGGTATGACCGCAATGCACGGGCCCACACCTACACTACCGGGGCCCAAATGATGGTTCTAATCCCTGTGCGGAAGAACAAGTTGCAAGCCGCCTGGTACGGCCCCTTCAAGGTTGTTAAACAGCTGAACGAGGTGAACTACATGGTGGAGCTGACTGGCCAGACGTGCAGCCAGCAGGTGTATCACGTTAACATGATGAAGCCATACTGGGGCATGGAGAACTTAGTGCTGGCCGTGTGCAAGCCCTGGGACAGGAACAGACTCTTTGCTGGAGTCAATCTCCCTCTCTGACTAGCTCACCCCAGCCCAGCTGGCCGAGATCCAAGAGGTGCTACATTCCCGCCAAGAGCTGTTCTCCGACAAGCTGGGTCGCACCAACCTGGCTGTCCACCGGGTAAAGACGGGCACCCATCCCCCAGTGCGTTGCTCCCCGTTCAGGGTCACAGGGAAGACGGCCCAGGACCTGGAGAGAGAGGTCTGGGACATGATGGCGCTAGGGATGATCCAGCTGTCGGCCAGCCCCATGGCCTCTCCAGTAGTCCTGGTCCCCAAGAAGGACGGGTCGATCCAGTTCTGCGTGGACTACCGGAAGCTCAACGCCATCATGGTGTCCGATGCCTACCCCATGCCTAGGCCCGACGAGTTCCTGGACAAGCTGGGGGGAGCTCGCTACCTCACCAAGGGCAACTGGCAGGTGTCGCTAGACCTAGAGACCAGGCTGAAATCAGCGCTTATCACCCCGGTGGGGTTCTACAAGTTCCTAGTTCTGCCCTTCGGCCTCAAGGGGGCACCGGCCACCTTCCAGCGTCTGGTGGACCAGCTGCTGCGGAGAATGGAGAACTTTGCCCTAGCGTACATCGATGATATTTGTATCTTCAGCCAGTCCTGGGAGGATCACGTGTCCCAGGTCAGCCAGGTACTGGACCGGCTGCGGGAGGCTGGGAAGTGCAAGGTCGGGATGGCCAAAGTGTCCTACCTGGGCCATAAGGTAGGGAGCGGCTGCTTGAAGCCAGAGCCAGCCAAGGTAGAGGCCATCTGAGACTGGCCTGTCCCCCAGACCAAGAAGCAGGTCCAGGCTTTTATTGGGATGGCAGGGTACTACCGGAGGTTTGTGCCCAACTTCAGCTCCATTGCGGCCCCGATCATGGAGCTGTGCAGGAAGGGCAGGCCAGACAGGGTGGTCTGGACGGAGCAGTGCCAGGGGGCTCTCTGTGCACTGAAGGAGGCCCTGGTCAAGGCCCCAGTATTGGTAAACCCAGACTTTGACAAGCCCTTCATCGTGTTTACAGATGCCTTGGACACCGGGCTGGGGGCGGTGCTGGGACGAGAAAGGGGAGCAACACCCCATCGTGTACCTGAGCAGGAAGTTACTGCCCCGGGAGCGGAGCTTCGCAGCCATAGAGAAGGAATGCCTGGCGATGGTGTGGGCCCTTCAAAAGCTTCAGCTGTACTTATTTGGCCGGCATTTCACGGTGTACACCCACCACTGCCCCCTGACCTGGCTGCACCAGATGAAGGAGACCAACGCCAAGCTGCTGAGGTGGAGCCTGCTCCTGCAGGACTACGACATGGAAGTGATCCATGTCAAGGGGAACGCCAACATCATCGCAAACGCGCTGTCCCGTAATGGGGGGCCCGAACTTCCCCAGGCCACAGGCAGAGTGGTCCCGCTCAGTTCGCTCTCGGGAGGGGGGGAGAGAGATGTGGTGTAGTGTAAGTTCCTTGCTGGTTGCTATGCTTGGGCGGTGGGTGACCCCCACTGACAGCTGTCTGTAAGCACGGCCCAGCAGGGGGTGCCTTACCGCCCCAGGGCAGTGGCTAAAACCAGTTCTACAAGTTAAGGGAAGAGGCTGAACAAAGGAACTGGGGGGTTAGGGGAAGAGTCAGTCTTGGGCTGGAATCATGGAGGAACCAGTCTGAGGAGAGGGCTGGAATCCAGGGGCCTAGGGACCCCATCTTAAGGGGCCTGGAGTATCCTGGCACAGACTCCTGTAAACACATCACGTCTAGGCTGTGCTGTATCCTGGAGAAGCAATAAAACCCCTCTATTCTACCGGCTGGCGGAGTCTGTTCTTGCGGCTACGGGGGTGCAGGAATGGGGAAACCCCGACTGCGTCGTCACAACTTGATGACCTCCTGAGGTCTCTTCCAGCTCTATGATTCTATGACTTCTATGGCTTACAGGAGCTGTTCCATGGGATGTGGAGCAGCCTCTGTCTGCGGGGAGCTTGGACCCCCCCCCCCACCCCATGGACAGAGGCTGTTCTGTGGCAGAATTCCGTCTCCACCCCCACTCTGCTGCCTCTGAAACAGGCAGCAATGTAGGAGGGCAAGTAGGTCCACAGAGCCAGCACCAGCTCCTGCTTGCCCCCTCTTGCCTCTATAGCAGGCACCAAGGGGGGACAGAAGCGGGTCCATGGAGCCAGCAAACGCATTCCTCACACATATTGACTCCCGTCTGCCCTACCCTCTGCACTGCTGCCTCTGTACCAAAGGGGTCAGCGCAGAAGTGGAGGAGCAGGCCAAACCAAGGACTTAAAAACTGGCTCCACGCTTCATCCATTTGCTTATTAACTGCATTTAAGATGTATACAAAGCGTATTTTACCTGTAAAACACTCCTGTACTCTAACAAGTATAAGAGCTGGGCTGGCGTTGGCTCATGACGGGAGGACACAGGGGCCTTCGGGCGCGGAAGGGCCGGGCTGGGAGCTGTGGGGAGCAGGAAGGTGAACTGCCCCTTTCCTGGGGTGCTTCATACAGTTCGCCCCCGGCTCCCGGGGGGAGGAGGAGGAGGGGCTGAGAAATCCCAGGCGGGCGGGGCTCTGGCCGGAACGTGCCAGGGAGAAACTCACCAACGCGGGTAGCACTTCGGAAACTACAACTCCTAAAACAGAGCCAACCCGTTGATGTCACTTCCTCTTTCACCCGCTTCCGTTTCCGCCTCCCTTTGCAAACGGAAGCTTTTGCAAATGCTTCTCCAGCCCTGCCTCGCCCACGTGCTACTGGCCCCGCAGGGGCTGCTGGGAGATGGAGCCCAGAGCAATTACAGCTCCCTCCGCCCTTCTAGGCGCTTCTCCTACCCCGAGCCCCGCGCGGCTGGAGCTGGGCAGGAAGCTGCCGGCCGTGGCGCGCTCGGGCCATAGCTGCGGACGAGGCGGGTTATGGCGGGAGGGTGAAATGGGGGCGGGGGTCCCGGCAGTTTTGGGCTGTGGCCGGGCCCACCTGGGGGCCACGGGCGGGAGGGGAAGGGGAAGGCAGATGAGTGGCTGTCACGTGAGGTGCGGGTGCCCGAGTGGGATGAGGGATGAGGGATTAGCTTCATCTGGGTGACAGGGGCGGGTGTGAACACCGGGTGGGTGGGAGGGAGCCGGAGATGAAGTGTTTCCAGTAGGGGGAAACTGAGGCACAGATGCCAGCCAGGAAAAGCAAAGTTGATGGGGAAGGGGGCTAAGGTAGGAACATTAAATATCAGTTAATTGAATAGCCAATTAACCTCATGAATTCTTGTTTAGTCAACTATTCTATAGTCCCAGGGGACAGGGCTGGTTACCAGTGCACTCTGGCCCCACTCCCGGGGAATCCCCCCCGCCACCCCACGCTGGTGCCTCTGTATCAGAGGCAGCAGCATGGGGTGCCAGGCAGGAGCTGGTCCATGAGGGGAGCCAGTTTAAAAACCAGTTCCCCTCGCAGACTGGCTGCCTGCTGCCCCTCGCTGCCTCTGATTGGCAGCAGGGCCGGGCCGGGGGGGGGCGGGAGTTAAGCTCTTGGACCTGGTGTGAGTCAGGTTTCCTACCTGCCTGCATGGCTCCTAATACACTTTACTTGCAGAGCCACAGTGGGAGTAGGACTGAGCTGGGCTGCTGGCCAGCCTGCTAAAAAATTTACTGGGGGGGGGAGAAATGTGTGTAGTCCATTGTTTCCCAAATGGTGTTCCACGGATCCCCAAGGCTCCTCGAAGTGAAAATAAGGGTTCCACGAGAAAATTCCATTACAATAACATTTTATAATTAAAAACATAATTAATATTTAAGCATTTATTAATTTTATTGAAAACAATTGTCATTTGTTTGCCACGATAAGTGTCCCTGTGGAATGCCAGCTTAGCCAGAGAGTGGGGACACTGATGTCACGACTCAGCGCTGTGTGCGTGGTCAATCGGGTGCGATCGCCTTATTTGTGGTCTACTTTTTCAGCTCCGGTGTATAAGACTGTTATTAGGGGTTCCGCAAAATTCTTTCGGTTTAAAAGGGTTCTGTGGCCAAATAAAATTGGGAGACACTGGTGTAGTCTATAGCAGTAACCTATAACCTTTTGCTTATCAGTTAAATGACGATACTATTAGGCTATGTCTACACTCGCGGCTTCTTGCGCCAGAAATATGCAAATGAGGCTGTGTGGAATATCATTGAGCCTCATTTGCATACCTAATGGGCCGCCATTTTTGCAGAAGAGGCTCATTAGGTATGCAAATGAGGCTCAGCGATATTCCACGCTTAGCCTCATTTGCATATTTCTGGTGCAAGATGCCGTGAGTGTAGACATAGCCTCTCATGCCTAAGCTAAGGTGCTCCTCTCTAACCTACCATCCCCAGTCCTGGAGTGGGTCACCCATCCCCCACACTGTGAGGTTGACTACTCCCAGTGGCAGCACAGTTCAGGGATGCTTCCCCTATGACTCTGTTCTCCTGGCAGCCAGGGCTTTCCACTCAGCCTTGACAGCTAGAAATGTCTGGCTCCTCATGCCATGCTGGGACCTTAAGCTGGGAAGGCTGATACCCTACATTTCTCAACCTGCCACCCCCCCCATACACCTTTTTCTCCTTGATTCAGCCACCTGCTTAGTGCCTTGCCCCTGCTTTGAGATCTCTGTACAGAGATGGGGCAAAACGGAATCTGCAGATCCTAGGATCTCCCTCCTTCAGGAGAGTACAGATGCTGTTCAGTGAAGGAAAAAGGGAGTAACCCGCCCCCCCCTCTCCCCACATTTAGCATCTCTGATTTAAAAAACCAAAACCTTGCTGTAACAGTACAAATGGAAAAACAGATCTCTCTGTCCATTAATTACCAGGCTCAGAGGGGCAGCCCCGTTCATCTGTATCTCCAGAAACAACAAGGGCTATGTCTACACTCGCGGCTTCTTGCGCCAGAAATATGAAAATAATTGGCGTAACGGCATTGCGCAAGAGGGGTTTTCTTGAGCAAGAAGGGACAGTGTAGACAGCTCCTTCTGGCGCAAGAGCCTCTTCTGCAAAAATGGCAGCTCATTAGGTATGCAAATGAAGTTCGGCGATATTCCACGCTTAGCCTCATTTGCATATTTCTGGCACAAGAAACCGTGAGTGTAGACATAGCCAAGGAGTCCTGTGGCCCCTTAATGACTAACAGATTAATTTAGGCACAAGCTATTGTGGATAAAAACCACTTTTCATCACATACCTGGAGGTTTTCCCAGCTGCTCCTATTGGCCAGAATCATGGCCAATGGAAATAGCACCTAGGAGCAGTGGGGGGGCTGGGTGTGAAGCCAAGTAAGCACCCCCTCAAGCCCAGACCCCACACCTGCACCCTCCCCTACTCCTGCACCCTTCCCCCAACTAGATACCCTACCCTCAGCCCACTCCTGCACGCCAGACACTCTACCCCTAGTCTGCTGCTGCACCCTCCCTCCTTTGCAGACCCCCCAAACAGTCCTCTCCTGCACCCTCCCTCCTGGCCAGACCTCATCCCCTCCTACACCCAAAGTCCCACCCAGACACTTCACCACCTCTTGCACCCCCATCCTTATCACACTCCCTGGCAGCCCCCATTTTGAGCCCCACCCCAGAGCCCAGGAGGTGTCTCAAAATCTACTAACCCTGACAGCCCAGAAGTTAATCTGGGCTGTGGAAAGCCATAAACCTTTGTCCTCCCTGTCCCCCAATGAGGCAGGAGCATCAGGGGAGTGAGGGGCCTCAGTTGTGGGCCCCATCAATGAGGGTTAGATTTTTGCTTGGTGGGGCTGCCTCTCACTTGTGTGGCCAGACTGATTTATCTGTGAATTTGTGGCCCCACAACGAAAAAGGTACCCCCACCCCTGCCAGAAATAAAAGACAATGTTGAAACCTTTTGTTTTGTGAATTTTGTAATTTAATATGATAAAGTGCTTATCTGTTTAATTATTTTGATTCCGATTGTTTCCTTTCTTACCAGTTATATATGCTCTCTTATATTATAGTTGCGTATTTAAGTTTTTATGCTCCAGTAGCCTCATATCAATAATTTACTATTTAAGGTATTTAGAGATAAGCCAAGGCATTTTGTCATCAAAGGTGGCTGGCTAGCAGTCCACAGTAAGGCTGTCAATGTGGTAAGCATGAGCAAGATACTAAAGAACTCGGTTATATGTAGTTAAAATGTTCTGTAATGTTCCATGGTGTGACTGTTCAGTGTCAACCCCCACTTCTTTTCCCATACGGAGAAAATTATGGATGATATCTTCCTCCCCTTGAATCTCAGCCTGAAAACCCCTTCAAAGCAGCTCATGTGACCTCGTTCTGGTAACAATGTGGCTAAATCTCTGCAACATTTCCATATAACCATGTATCATTCTCATATAACTTTGTATTAAGCCCTTTATGTGATAGGCCTTAGGAATAGCTAAGGTAAAGAAAAATGTCTTTTGCTAGGAGTAGAATAGATTGCTCCCCTTTCCTTGATTGCCCTGTTGAAATGAATGAGGTGTGAATGGAGACTGAAAGGTGAGCACCTCCAGCAGCAGTTGCAAGGGTGGAGAGAGGCTGGGAGCCAGATCCAAGACAATACCTGTGAAATGAGCTCATTGAAAAGAAGACTGGACATACAGACACCTTGGGAGTCAAGCAGCAAGTGCCTGCCCTTGAACGAACTCTCTTTGAAGCATTAAAAAAGGCGAGGTGATGACTAACTGGCTGCATGAGAGGGACAAATATGAGGCATCTTGCAGAGGGACCCCGGGTTTTCACCTTGTCAACATTGGAGCATGGATCCGGATCCGCAGAAGCCCGGCTCCACCCCTTCCCCATCTAGCTCACCTGACCAGTGCAGTTAGGGGGAGCAACTATCAGTAACAACAAGATGGAGTGTGCTTGTGTGTCTGTGAGAGAATGCATGAGTGTAATGTATCATATGCATAGGATAAAGTATTGATTGATCTATGTATGTTCAATAAATGTGGCGTGTTGCCTTATCCCCCGATAAAGATCCTGGGTGCTGCTTCTAAGCACAACAACATCACGACGCCCACATAGCCCATGTCAGTATGCACACTCTCGAGGCTACAGACATTGTATTCAAGTACATTTCAAAAGCCTTCAATATATTAAAACAAAAGACAGAACTATGTAGCACTTTAAAGACTAACAAGATGGTTTATTAGGTGATGAGCTTTCGTGGGCCAGACCCACTTCCTCAGATCAATATGTGGAAGAAAATCAGCACAACCATATATACCAAAGTGATACAATCAAAAAAATGAACGCATGTGAAATTAACAAATCAAATTTTAGAACAGAGTGGGGGTGAGGGGGAAAGGTTAGTTTCTGTGAGGTAATGACATAGGGGTGATAATAGGGGAAGTTTCTGTGAGGTAATGACATTAGGGGTGATAATTGGGGAAGCTATCTTTGTAATGGGTGAGATAATTAGAGTCTTTATTTAAACCCATACATAAAGGCTGTGTCTAGACTGGCCAGTTTTTCCGGAAAATCAGCCGCTTTTCCGGAAAAACTGGCCGTCTATACTGGTCGCTTGAATTTCCGCAAAAGCACTGACTTCCTACTGTAAGAAATCAGTGCTTTTGGAAATACTATGCTGCTCCCGTTCGGGCAAAAGTCCCTTTTGCGCAAAACTTTTGTGCAAAAGGGCCAGTGTAGACAGCTGAGATTTGTTTTCATAAAAAAGCCCGATCGCGAAAATAGTGATCGGGGCTTTTTTGCTGCAACGTCTAGATTGACGGGCGCTTTTCATAAAGAGCTTTTTGCGGAAAAGCGTGCCAATCTAGATGCTCTTTTCCGAAAATGCTTTTAACGGAAAACTTTGCCGTTAAAAGCATTTCCGGAAAATCATGCCAGTCTAGACGTAGCCAAAGTGTCAAATTTAAGCATGAATGACAATTCTGAAGCTTCTCATTGAAGTCTGGAGTTAAAGTCTCTTTGAAGCAATATGCATGTTTTAAGGCAGTGGTCCTCAACGCGGTGCCCGTGGGCACCATGGCGCACGCCGGGCCATTTCTGTGCGCCTGCCGAGTGATCGGCGCCAGCCCCACCCCCGGGTGCGTGGCGCATGGGCAGTGCCAGCCCGTGGGCGCACAGCATATGGGTGACCCTGCCCCCGGGTGCACGGCGCAAGGGCTGTGCCGGCCCTGGGCGCGCGGCACAGGCATGGCGCCGGCCCCGGGCACGCGGCACAGGGGCAGCGCCGGCCCCGGGCACGCAGCACATGGGCGGCCCGGCCCCCGGGTGCACGGTGCATGGGCTATGCCAGCCCCGGACACACGGCGCATGGGCGCTGCCGGCTCCGGGCGCGTGGCACAGGAGTGGCGCCGGCCCCGGGCATGCACTGCATGGGCTGTTCTGGACTCGGGCGCACAGCGCATGGGCTGTTCCGGCTCTGGGCACACAGTGTATGGGCGCACGGCACAGGAGCAGCGCCGGCCCCAGGCGTGTGGCATATGAGCAGCCCCACCCCTGGGCGTGCAGCACAGATGCTGCACCGGCCCCGGGAGTGCGGTGCATGGGTGGCGCCGGCACCGGGCATGCGGCATACGGGTGGCCCGGCCCCTGGGCACCCGGCGCGTGAGTGGCCCCGACCCTGGGCGCTCAGCAGCCCCAAAAGGTTGGGGACCACTGTTTTAAGGTCATTGAGGGAATGATCAGTCTGGCTGAAATGGCAAGCAACAGCTTTCTCTCTGTGAGAGAGTCTTATGTCTGTTTAGTGTGCATTGATTCTTTGGCAACGTGTCTGAGATGTTTGTCCAATGTACATAGCAGACGGACACTGTCGGCACATGATGGCATAAATTATATTTCTGGATGAACAGGAATATGTGTTCTTGATCTTGTAACTGGCATGGTTAGGTCCAATAATGGTGTCAGCAGAGTAAATATGTGGACAAAGCTGGCAATGGGGTTTGTTGCAAGGGAAAGTTCCAGGGTTGGTATTAGTGTGATATGTCCTGTGGTTGTTGGTAAGAATCATCCTGAGGTTAGGTGGTTGTCTATAGGAGACTATGGGTCTGTCTCCCAGAGCCTCTTGGAGTTTAGTATCCTGTTCCAGTATAGGTTGTAGTTTATTGATAATGCGTTGGACGGGTTTAAGTTGGGGGCTATAGGTGATGACAAGTGGTGTTCTATTGTTGGTTTTCCTGGGTCTGTCTTGAAGTAGATGGTTTCTGGGTATTCGTCTGGCTCTTTCAATTTGTTTTTTTATTTCTCCGGGTGGGTAATTGAGGTTTAAAAATGCTTGGTAGCGATCCTGAAGTTTCTGGTCTCTGTCAGTGGGATTAGAGCAGATGAGATTGTATCTAAGGGCTTGGCTATAGATGATACTCATGTAATTATAGTATATGTAATTATCTCACCCATTACAAAGATAGCTTCCCCAATTATCACCCCTAATGTCATTACCTCACAGAAACTTCCCCCTATTATCACCCCTATGTCATTACCTCACAGAAACTAACCTTCCCCCCTCACCCCCACTCTGTTCTAAAATTTGATTTGTCAATTTCACATGCGTTCATTTTTTTGATTGTATCACTTTGGTATATATGGTTGTGCCGATTTTCTTCCACATATTGATCTCAGGAAGTGGGTCTGGCCCACGACGAAAGCTCATCACCTAATAAACCATCTTGTTAGTCTTTAAAGTGCTACATAGTTCTGTCTTTTGTTTCAGCTACACCAGACTAACACGGCTGCATCTCTATCACTATTCAATATATTAAGTGACTCTGGTGCAAAATTCTGTCCTGTTTGCAATTGAATGGATAAAGAGGTTGGCTCAGATCCTGAAAACAGTTGAAGAATATGCATGTGATGATACCCAGATTTATGAATGTTTGTAGCCACAGGACCACTCCCACCAGTTAACCACTACACAGAATTAAATTTAAATTGTTTAAGATATTTTCCTACTGGACACCACCACACTGCATTAGGGAAGGGATAGTGGAAGAAACACGTCTAGGGGGGCATTCTGGGGAATACAAGTTCAGCACCCAAGTGGGTCTTTCCAAACTTATGTATGTAGTTTTTCAAATCACTGATCACATCTCCAGTTGCACTGGGTAGAACATAGGACACCACATTCTGCAAACAGGTAAGAGAAGGCTTCGGTTCCCCTGCTGAATCAAGGCACACTGCACTAGAAGCACACGTGAGAAGCAGCAGCGACTAAGTCCCCACTTCCCCACCCGACACACAGTAGCTTGACACAGAGATCTCTAGATAGCTATGTCTCAGTCACCACTGGATGCATGGTGAACAAGTCCATGAAGAACAAGTGGTCCTGTGGCACCTTGGAGACTAACCACAATGTATAGAACCATGAGCTTTCATGGGCAAAAGCCACTTCAGAGGAACTGGGGTGTCGAGCATGTTGGCCAACACAGAGAGAAGTCACAAAGAACAAACTCAGCACCTGTAGTCATCATCCCAGTTCCAGGCCTCTGCTCAGGAGGACATGCTTCCCGCTGCCCTGAGATATCAGCTACTCCCAAGATGGGGAAATTCTCGTCCTGCATCCAGAACGAGCAGGAAAACTTTTATTAGAAACCGAGTCACAGCTAGCAGGAAGCATCAGTCTGTATTCAGCCTTTACCATACATTTATCTCCAGTTGGAGATAACTCCAGTTGGAGTTAGGGATGTAAAATCCTGTTTAATTCATTAACTGGTTAACTAATTAATGGGGGTGGGTGGATAGGCTGGAGGTTCCCTGCCGGCAGTGCAGTGGGCCCTGTGAGAGTGAAGCAGACCCCTGCCTATGGGGAAGGGGGGCTGCTCCACCCCCCCCACCGGTTAACTGGAACCACTGGATGAGGCTCATCAGTGAACAGGTTAGCCAAACATATGAGCCCCAAGTCCTTGCCCTGCCCAGCCTGGCTGTTTGTACCAAGCATCTTATTAAAGCCTGGGCATCTCCTCTCAAACAAACAAAAAAGCACACCACCTTCCCCCTGGCTCACTGCGCATGGAGCCGCTTGCTCTGCCTCTCTCCATGAGCAGGGTCTGGTGGGGAAGATTGGGGTGTTCTTCACCCCGCACTCTGAGTGGGAAGCCGGAGCTGGTGCTCCAGCCAGCGTATGCTCCCTACTGTGTGGAAGAACAGGGGGAGCTGAGCTACCCCTCCCCACCCTGCTGGGGGAATGGCAACGCAGTGACACACTCACTGGAAGCTTTCCCACTGCTCCTATTAGACCGCCAATGGGACCAAGACACAAAGCCAGATAAGTGTCCTCCCCACATGCCCAAACCCCGCACTCCGATCTCTCACTCACTCCCTCCCCTGCCAAGACCCTGCACCAACTTGCTCCTATACCCTCTCTCCTTGCCAGACGCCCTACTCCCAGCCTGCTTCTGCTCCCCTCTCCTGCCCAGACCTCACATCCTACACCCCACCTCCCACCCAGACCTCGCAACCTGCACCCCACCTCACACCCAGATCCTGAACAGAGTACTGGAATGAGCTGCTAATTGTCACACAGCCAAAAAGCGGCTATTTTAGGGGGTCTCTCCAGCTGGATTACCCCAGACTGACAGCGTACCAGCCATTGGTTACATTCAGTGCTATCATGTTCCTAACGCCACAGATGCTGCTGAGAAGCCAGCCTAGAGATGGGCTCAAATAACATCAGAAAGAACCTCCTTCCCCCTAAACCTTTTCCTGACACTAAATCCAACCACAAGCCCAGTCCAGGTTTAGTTTCCATCCAGCCACAGAAATGACGTAACCACCTCCCAACTGCTCAAAATGGAAAGAGTGTGGTTTGGTATTAAACGCTGGCTCAGAAAGACTGCCCGCCCCATGTAGCCAGAGAGTAGGACTGCCTCCAAACATGCATTATTTGCACTGCCCCACTGTAAGATCCATCATTACTAATCGGAAGTGATGTGCCTGCCCAGGAAACCCGACACCCTAACTGGGCTGAGAGTGGGGGAAGTGAGGGAACATCTCTATTTAACAGCTGGGGATTAGAAGCACCAACAGATTCAGGGATTTGCCCAAGATCACAGTGTGGCAGAGGCAAGAATGGAACACAGTATCCTGAATGCCAGGCCAGGCCTGCGCCATACCACCACCCTGTGTCTCAGCAATATATGCCCCAGAACCTTTCCCTTGCAGGTGGCTCCAATCCAGGCCCGCTCAGCACAAGCAGTGAATGAAAACGGTTCCCTAGAGTAGCCACGAGAGGGGATCAGTGGATGTTTCAATGGGCGGGTGTACTCATCCCTGCAATGCCCACAGAGCAGGGGATTGGGGGCAAATGGGCAACAGAGACAGAAATATCCACACACACACACCCCAGAAGGATGCTACCCCTTAGCTTGGTCAGTACCGCATGCACTGCCCCTGGACAGGAGGTGGGAACAAATGCAATGTACTCCTGGGTTTGCTTGTCTAGCACCCCCAGGTTCTGGACAGAGGCAGAGAGGCTTTCAAAATCGTTTCCTCTCTAGTGTAATTGTTGCTATCGGCTTTGCTGCCTTCATCCTCAGCACATCAGATGCTTTGGGGACTGTGTGCAACAGCCCCCTAAGATGCCTTCCTTTAGGGCCCATGTCCCAGCCCAGAGTTGGGAAGCAGGAGCAGGCAGCCCTCTGAACACTTGTGCCAGGCAGTGGAATGTTTTGAATGTGTGATACATCAGCTGGGGACAAGGGCTTCAGCCCCTTCAAAGCAACCAGCTTGGTAACAGCCCCTCATCCCAGCTTCTCAGAGCTTTTTCAAACATCAGCCCAAGGAGCCTCCCTCCTCCAGCAGTGAGTGCCCCTGGCCCATTTACAGCACACTCAGCAGACTTTGCAAACATTGGCTAACAAGTGCGATTTGCCCTAGAACACGCAGCTGAGCGGGCCATGGAATCCCAGACAGCCTGTCCAGGTTGGCTGCTGTCCCAGGATGCTGGCCTAGAGGTGTGATTGGGCTGCTCTGGCATGGAGTGCCACAGGGCCAAAACGACTTTCTGCCTCTGCTGAAGTCCCGTCCTGGACAGAATTGGGGCAGCTAGCCCAGTGCTTCCTTTCTGGCATACTGGCTGGAGTAGCTCCAGAAAAGTTCTTGGGACAGGTTTCTGCCCCTTAAATGGCTCGGGAATCCCAAAATTGCTAACACAAGATGAGGTCAAGCAGTGGAATACAGCGGGGGTGGAGGGAATTAATGCAGGGGCTTTCGGGATTGCAGCCTGGGTCCTAGGTTAAGGCAACATAAGAACATAAGAACGGCCGTACTAGGTCAGACCAAAGGTCCATCTGGCCCAATAGCCTGTCTGCCGACAGTGGCCAGCACCAAGTGCCCCAGAGAGGGTGGACCGAAGACAATGATCAAGCAATTTGTCTCCTGCCATCCTTCTCCAGCCTCTGACAAACAGGCCAGGGACACCATTTCTATCCCCTGGCTAATAGCCTTTTATGGACCTAACCTCCATGAAATTATCTAGCTTCTCTTTAAACTCTGTTATAGTCCTAGCCTTCACAGCCTCCTCTGGCAAGGAGTTCCACAGGTTGACTACAGGGGGCCCTGCAAAAATACTTCTGGGCTGCTTAAAAGCACAGATCCTTTTGCGGGGCCCCTGTTAGCCCAGGACTCTGGGCTGCAACCACTACAGCCCCTGCCTTCTGGCCCTGCCTGGTGAGGATCGGGGCAGACATAGCTCTGTTTGCTGCTGCTCATCCCCACTGGCCTAGAGCTGCTGCTGCAAGCACCAGGAAGCTCTACTCGTGCACTTATCTCTGCCTGCAGGCTCCACCTTCGCAGCGCCCATTGGCGAATGGGGCAACACCTGAAGGCAAGTGCAGCCCTGCCCTCACCTCCTGCACTCCAACCCTCCTGACCCATCCTGGGCCTCCCTCCTGTACCCCAAACATTTAATCCCCAGCCCCACCCCACAGCCTGCACCCCCAGCCACAGCCCTGACCCTCTCTTGCACCCCAACTCTTGCTGGGGTTCCTTTGCCCCAGCCTGGAACCCCTTCCTGCATTCTGAACACCTGATTTTAGCCTCACCCTGGAGCCAAGGGGGGGCCTCACAAAATCTAATAGCCTCGGGCCCCCAGAAAAGTTAATCCAGCCCTGGGACCCAGATCAACAAGGAGATGGAGCAGCATAACTGCCTAGGTACTGACAATAAGGGCAGCAGCCTGGGAAAGTGCAGGGAGGAAAGGGCACAGGGTCAGTTAGCATTGGCCTCTGGCAGGCTCAGCACAACGCAGCTCCAGCCTGACTTGCTGTGTCCCTTGTTCTTACTATATGGGCCTCCCCCAGCTGTACCAGTGCACGGGAACCCTACTTGCTATTCCAAGCTGAGCCCCTTGTGCAGCTCTGCTGGGGCCCCTGGTGTGGGAGCTGCAGTCCCTCTGTTCTTCCAGGCCAGGCTGCACCCAACCAGCTCTGCTGACCCTGAGCTGGGCTGGGTATGGGATGGGAGGCTGCAGGAGGTTAGCCTTGAGGATACTAGGACAAGATAAGCCCTTTAAATTCATGTCATTTGTGACTTCTTATGCCCAGATTTGCACAGGAGGCAAGAAGGGGTTTCCTTAGCCCAGGGCCCAGTCAAGCCCTCTAGAGCTAAAACTATAACACGGCACCTGTTCTGAGAACAAAACATTCTCAGCACCCTTTGGTAGGAGACTAACAGCCAGGATGGACTTTGGAGCCTCAGCTTGGTACAATTCTCCCAACGCTGCCTCCATCCCTTCCCTGACACGCTGCTTCTCCCTGCACCGCTACTCACCCCCTCCGCCAGGCCCCGTTATCTCCTACTGTCTCATCCACCAGCCCTGCCTGCCAGAGGTCCCGATCCACCTCAGGCTCTGGGATGGGAGTAGGGCAGCTCCCCGGGGGCCCATGCATTGTCCTTCTCAACTGGATTGCAAGGCCAGCTCTGCTGCCTCGCCACTTTGTTAATGACAGCAAGGCTGGTCCTATTGGTAGCCCTGGGCGACTGCCCAGCTGACCCGTAGGATTGCCAGATGGTTTTAAAAAAAATACCAGACAAAAATTTGTTGAGCAGCCCACCCCTAAGACTGGTTCTGAATGACAGTACCAGAGGAAGGCAATTTCACAGGCTATAAAACTGTTTCTTTTAGCTCTTCTCTGCCAGACCCACCCTGCAAAGCAACACAAGCTCAGGCCATAAACCAGTTTCATGGCTACCTCACAGACCACAGCCCTGGTGTGTTTAACTATCGATTCAGCAGGACCCCAGAGCTGGCCCTCCAAACTTTGAGACGGTTCAGATCCTGAGCCAGTTTTATGGGGGGGCACAACTCCCAGCACCCCTAAATATGTGGAAAGCTAGGAGCTGGATTGGAGCATCACAGCTAGCCTAAGGGCCATATTTAGGTAGATCAGCTAAAACATAGGGAAGTGGGGGCAGCTGCCTTTAGGCCTGGTGCTGATTTAAAGCTATCCCATCTAGATTATGTCTGTGGTGGGTATGTGGGGGCCACTGTGGAATCTATCTATTTATATTGCTTATAGGGCCCGCCATTGCTGCTGGGCCCGAGCACCTCAGAAACATTGATAAATCTGTCACGTGGTCCCAGGAAGGTAAGAAACTACCCGGATCCCCATTCTTTAGTGAGGAAACCTTGGCCTGGAGAGATGTAACTGACTTGCCCAAGGTTATACAGGAAGCCAGTGGCAGAGTCAAGAATTGAGCTCAGCTCTCCTGATCCCCAATCTGGTGCCTTAACAAGACCTACCTGTCTCTGGGGGGTTGGCGGGTTATCCCAGTCCTACTGCAGAAAGCACAGCAGAAGAGGGTGGTCTGCATTCCTTACACAGCCTCTTCTACTGGACCCCTGGACATGCAGCTCCCCAGGCAGAATGACCAGGCAGCTTCTTCCAGAAAGGCCCCCAGGACTGCCTGGGAACAGCATGTCCAAAAAGGTAGGAGGAGAGAAAACTCATTCACTTGCCACTGGACATTAATGGGAAGGAGGTCCATGAGCTACATGGCCAGGCCTGGGCTGGTTGCAGGAAATGACAAAATTGCACCACAGACTGAATTATTTATTCTGGCTATAACTATCCATTCTGACATGACCTGACATAGGGTTCCTCATCCACCCAAACAAACAGTACCTAGGACAAGCGCCAGGAATCTCAGAAACAAAAAACAGGACTATGTAGCACTTTAAAGACTAACAAGATGGTTTATTAGGTGATGAGCTTTCGTGGGCCAGACCCACTTCCTCAGATCAAATAGTGGAAGAAAATTGGCATGACCATATATAACAAAGGATACAATCAAAAAAATGAACACATATGAAAAGGACAAATCAAATTTCAGAACAGAAGGGGGATGAGGGGAGGTAAATGTCTGTGAGCTAATGATATTAGAGGTGATAATTGGGGAAGCTATCTTTGTAATGGGTAAGATAATTAGCGTCCTTGTTAAGACCTAGGTGTAAAGTGTCAAATTTAAGCATGAATGACAGTTCAGAGGATTCTCTTTCAAGTCTAGTGTTAAAATGTCTTTGAAGCAGGATGCAGGTAGTTAAGTCCTTGACACAATGCCCTTTCTGGTTGAAATGGCAAGAAACTGTTTTTTCTTTGTGATCCTGTCTAATATCTGTTTTGTGTGCATTGATTCTTTGGTGAAGTGTCTGAGACGTTTGTCCAATGTACATAGCAGACGGACACTGTCGGCACATGATGGCATAAATTATATTTCTGGATGAGCAGGAATATGTGTTCTTGATCTTATAACTCAATTGGTTAGGTCCAATAATGGTATCAGCAGAGTGAATATGTGGACAAAGCTGGCAATGGGGTTTGTTGCAAGGGAAAGTTCCAGGGTTGGTATTAGTGTGGTATGTCCTGTGGTTGTTGGTAAGAATCATCTTGAGGTTAGGTGGTTGTCTATAGGAGACTATGGGTCTGTCTCCCAGAGCCTCTCTGAGTTTAGTATCCTGTTCCAGTATAGGTTGTAGTTTATTGATAATGTGTTGACGGGTTTAAGTTGGGGGCTGTAGATGATGACAAGTGGTGTTCTATTGTTGGTTTTCTTGGGTCTGTCTTGAAGTAGATGGTTTCTGGGTATTCGTCTGGCTCTTTCCATTTGTTTTTTTACTTCTCCGGGTGGGTAGTTGAGGTTTATAAATGCTTGGTAGAGATCCTGAAGTTTCTGGTCTCTGTCAGTGGGATTAGAGCAGATGCGATTGTATCGAAGGGCTTGGCTATAGACGATGGATCGTATGATGTGTTCTGGATGGGAGCTGGAGGCATGTAGGTAACTGTATGAGTCGGTGGGTTTTCTGTAGAGAGTGGTGTCTAATTTACCATTGGTGATCTGAACTGTGGTATCCACGAAATGGATCTCTCATGTAGAATGGTCGAGGCTGAGATTGATGGTGGGGTGTAGGTTGTTTCAATCAGAAAGGACATTGTCTCAAGGACTTAACTACCTGCATCCTGCTTCAAAGACATTTTAACACTAGACTTGAAAGAGAATCCTCTGAACTGTCATTCATGCTTAAATTTGACACTTTACACCTAGGTCTTAACAAGAATGCTAATTATCTTACCCATTACAAAGATAGCTTCCCCAATTATCACCTCTAATATCATTAGCTCACAGACATTTACCTCCCCCCCTCATCCCCCTTCTGTTCTGAAATTTGATTTGTCCTTTTCATATGTGTTCATTTTTTTGATTGTATCCTTTGGTATATATGGTCATGCCAATTTTCTTCCACTATTTGATCTGAGGAAGTGGGTCTGGCCCACGAAAGCTCATCACCTAATAAACCATCTTGTTAGTCTTTAAAGTGCTACATAGTCTTGTTTTTTGTTTCAGCTAGACCAGACTAACATGGCTACATTTCTATTAGGAATCTCAGAGGTATCTGGACTTTAGCCCTGGGGTCAGGATGACCAGATGACCATTATTCCCCGTCCTCCTGTGCTCTGTTTTTTCACACTTGCTACCTGGTCACCCTAGATACAATGGAACCGCTGCCCAGCCCACCCAGATAATTCTACTATCTACTCCTAGCCTTACCTGGGAGCAACATTGCCTCTCATTTTTCCAATCCGTGTGCAGAATACATTGATTGTTCTGTGCATTGAGGCACGTGCAGCTGGGCAGCACCAGTACAAACACGGGTTGCCGGCTGTGGGTGCTCTGCTAATCAGCTGGGTGGCATTTGAATTGAATCTCTCCTGAGTGGCCACCCAGTGTTCAGCTTACAGGGAACACTGCCTGGGAAGGTCTGGGACAGCAATTAGCATCAACACTCATCATCATCAACAACCATGGGCTCAACGCCCGTTGGTGTCTAATGTCTTCCCTTACTGTTTCCTTCAGTCTTTCCCTGTCCAGTGCGGACTGGCTTAGTTTCTGTAAACTAGCTCCACACCAATCTACTATATCATCTACCCATTCTCTGTGGGGTCTGCCTCTCCTATTCGGACCATTCATTATGCCGAATACCAGGGTCTTAACTTTTCACTCATCGTTCATTCTGTAGATATGCCTGAATAGCTGTAACTTCTGCTGTATAACCTTCTGCAGGAGGTTCTCTTTCAGCTGTATCTTCCTATATAATTCCTCGTTGGTGACCTTCTGCATCCATCCTAGTCTCAGGATCTTTCTATAACAACTCTTCTTGAATGCTAATATCCTTCTCTTCGAATCTTTCATTATTCACTTCAATACACTTTCTACTTCTCTTCTTTCCCATTCCTTCAGTGTATTTCTACAAGCTCATTAGCTCTCTGAAGCAAGAGACCCTCCAGCAGCCTCCCATTTGCCAGTTCTCAGGAATCAGGAGCAACATATATGTAACATGCTGTCTACAGCAAAGCAAACTCCCAAGGAGTTTGCTTTGCTGTAGACAGCATGTTACATATATGCTGGCACTACAGGTCCCATGACTCGCACGGTTTAAATGATGGAAAACAACAGGGAGCAGGATAGGTTTTACTTTGAACATTTCATGCTTCCTGACCTGGAGTGCATCAGAAAAGGATAGTAGCACTTTAAATAGCTTGTGAGCCCTCTAATGGTGCTGACTGTGTTCTGGGTTTAGAAGCTGTCAAAAAACCAGCTAGAACAGGGGTGGGCAATAATTTTTGATTGGAGGCCACTGATTGGCCTGGGGGCAGCAGGGGAGAGCACTAGAAATCTCCTCCCACCCTGCCCCCATCCTGCAAGGAGCGTGCAGCTCCCCCTCCCCCCTCCGCCCCCCGACCAATGAGGGTTTGGGGGCGGGGGAGCAGCAGGGCCTCTGTGGGCCAGATCAACTTGCTTGGTGGGCCGAATCCAGCCCACAGAGGCCCTTTTGCCCACCCTTGAGCTAGAGCAAGGGCAGGCAAGATACGGCCCACCAAGTTCTGTGCCTGAGGGTCCCACAGCAGTCCCACACTGCTTTAAGTGTCCAGCTGCTCCCTATGGCTCTCTGCTCCAGGCGCCAGAGGAAAGGGGAGGCTTTGTGGAAATCAGCCACTCAGAGCTGAGAGATTTTGCTGAGCGGTGTGGGCAGTGTGCAAAGCTTCCCCCTTCTGCCCATCACCCAGAACGAAGAGCCACAAGGAGCAGCCTGGGGCTGTGTCACACAGGGAGCCTACCTCAGGGTCCTGCAGGGCCACTGACTGGGAGTCACCTAGGTAAGCGCCTCTGGCACCCCAGCCCCTCTCTCCCCCCCAAACTTCCTGCCCCAGGTCACCACCCCCTCGGATCCCAGGTCAACATCCAAACTCTCTGCACCCTCCCTTCCCTACTCCCACAGGTCATAACTCCCTCCCAGACCCTGCACCCCTCCTACATCCCTCCCCTGGCCAGAATACTCTCCTGCACCCATATTCCCTCCCAGACCCTGCACCCCAGTCCCTACCCCAAGCTCCCTTCTGCACCCAACCTCCATCCCAGACCCCCTCAGCCCCTTCATAGGAAAGTGTAACCCTTTACCACTTACCAAAATCTTGAAATGTCCCTCCATCAAAAATTATTGCCCAGCCCTGAGCTAGAGCATGGGGTGTGTGGCTAGACACACTCCATGCTCTAGCTCAGTGGTTCTCAAGCTGCAGTCCACAGACCATTAGTGCTCTGCGGCCACGTTGCAGGTGGGGCACAGCTCGAGGCTCAGCCCCTCCCCTGTATGTGGGAGCTCGTGCTGGTGCTTCAGCCCCGTGTCCCCCCTCCACAAAGTTGAAGCACCAACACTGGCTTCCCACTTCAGGGGGGAGTGGAGAGCCACAAGCTTTGCTAGCTGGATCCAGCTTGCAGGGGAAGCAAGCAGCTCCACACTCTGCTGTTCCCACTCCCACCAACTGGGGGAGCGCAGAGAGAAATCCGCTCACCTGGAGGCTTTCCCCACTGCTCCCATTGGCCAGAATCATAGCCAATGGGAGCAGTAAAAGGCAGTGCCTGGGACATGGTACCTGGGCGTAGGGGCGGGGGAGTTGCAGAGCAAAGTAAGCATCCTCCCATTCCCCTCATGCCCAGACCCCGCACCTCCATCACCCTCATGGTCCCCTCCCTGGCCACACCCACACCCCTAGCCTGCTCCTGTACCCTTCTTCCCAGCCAGACCTGCACTCTCCACCCACTCCTGCACTCTCCTTTTCCGCCAGACTTCACATCCTCACCCAGTCCTGCACCCCCATCCCTAGCCCACTTTCTGGTAGCCCCTTCCTGCACACTGAATAATACTTTGATAATACTTAGAATGAATGTCAATGATTCCGATGCACAGCAGGAGACTTCTTTACCTTTTGCTTTAAGTATCCAAGTCAGATTCTGCTGCCCAACCAATTCAGCAGCTGGGATGCAGGCACGTCAGCTGGCTCACACCATCGATTACTTGGGAGTAGCTGGCAGCTACTCAGAATCCTTTGCTCATAAATGGGGTTGCCTGGGAATTCTCTGATGAAATGGTTGTTTCCCACCAGAAAATGCCAATTTGTCAACACCAGAACTATTTGCAGAAGAGCGTCAGTTCTGATGAATCTCCTGATTCAGGACAAAGTTTCACAATAGGCGTTTTCTAAGTGAGCTGTTACTTTTTTTTTAAGTTCAAAACAACTTTGTTTTGAAATTTTAGTTGAATTATACTAAAGAGTATATATTTTTAAAAGGCTGAAATTGAAGCAAAAAGTTTTGCTCAGTTAGATACAAATTTAATCAGTTTGAGAAAAGGTTTTTTGTTATTTCACCTTCCTTGGAACAGAAAATGTTTCTAAATCTTGCAAACTTTCAAGGGCTAGGAATACGATTTCCCACCCTGCTCTACCCATTATTCAGTCCCCTTTGCCTGTGCCCCACACCTGCTTCCACGGCTGTCAACAGAGCTGGCTGGTTTCATGTGCAGCCACAGCTGCCTCACCTCTACTTCTGCCCTGACTAAGACTTCCTGAAACCAGCTTCTGCGACAGCCTAGAAGCAGAGGAAAGACACTTCAAGTAAGTGGATGAATGAAATAGACACAAATACAGATTAAATCTCTCTAGTCCGACACTCTCAGGACCTGATCAGTGCCAAACCAGAGAATTTGCCGAACCGGGGCAGGGTGCAATATTGTCTAGCAGCATTACCAATGCTACCACTGCTCACTGGGCTCTTAGAAGACAATTAGGGGTAAGTTAGAGCTAAATAACAGCACAGAACCCTGAGAGCCAGGACTGGAAGCTGTAAACAAACTTTATGGGACCATGGGAAACTTGGCCACACCTATGATAAATAGACATCTGGCTAACTGAAATCCTGTCCGATCATGGGAATTGCCAGACCAGAGAATGGCAGACTAGAGATGTTCAACTTGTACATGGAGGAGATGCAAACATGGCCAGGACCATCCACTCTGTGTCCAAATGGGGTCTGGCCATTCCAAGAGCCCCTAAATGCTGTGACTCATCTGTTTCAGGATAAACCCAGCCACAGACGCAGGGTAGTCTGGTGGCTAGCACACAGTATGGAGTGCCAGTAATCCTGGGTTCTCATTCTGGCTTGGATACTGATGTTGGGCAAGCTGCTTTGCCTCTGTGCAGCAGCATAGAATTATAGAATCATAGAATACTAGGACTGGAAGGGACCTCGAGAGGTCATCGAGTCCAGTCCCCTGCCCTCATGGCAGGACCAAATACTGTCTAGACCATCCCTGATAGACAGTTATCTAACCTACTCTTAAATATCTCCAGAGATGGGAATTCCACAACCTCCCTGGGCAATTTATTCCAGTGTTTGACTACCCTGACAGTTAGGAACTTTTTCCTAATGTCCAACCTAAACCTCCCTTGCTGCAGTTTAAGCCCATTGCTTCTCGTTCTATCCTCAGAGGCCAAGATGAACAAGTTTTCTCCCTCCTCCTTATGACACCCTTTTAGATACCTGAAAACGGCTGTCATGTCTCCCCTCAAACTCCTCTTTTCTAAACTAAACAAACCCAATTCTTTCAGCCTTCCTTCATAGGTCATGTTCTCTAGACCTTTAATCATTCTTGTTGCTCTTCTCTGGACCCTCTCCAATTTCTCCATATCTTTCTTGAAATGTGGTGCCCAGAACTGGACACAGTCCTCCAACTGAGGCCTAATCAGCGCAGAGTAGAGCGGAAGAATAACTTCTCGTGTCTTGCTCACAACACACCTGTTAATGCATCCCAGAATCATGTTTGCTTTTTTTGCAACAGCATCACACTTTTGACTCATATTTAGCTTGTGGTCCACTCTGACCCCCTAGATCCTTTTCTGCAGTACTCTTTCCTAGACAGTCGCTTCCCATTCTGTATGTGTGAAACTGATTGTTCCTTCCTAAGTGGAGCACTTTGCATGGCTAAGTGATCACCTTGCCTCGCCTGTCAGTACCAGGTACAGGCTGGGATGCTAACAATCCAATCAGAGGACCAAATTCAGTGGTGAATCCTTGTTGTGCATGCAAAGAAGAGGCAGTGTCTCCATTTGCTTGCTGGAGAGAACAATAGCAGAGTTCTGGGATTCTCGCATGAATGCTGTCCTATGGCCCTGATTCAGGACAATGCTTAGAGTTCAGCATATGCCTGTGCACTTTCCTGTCTCAGGGCTCATGGAAGAACAGAAGAGCGGCCAGACTGGGTCAGTCCAAAGGTCCATCTAGCCCAGTGTCCTGTCTTCTGACAGTGGCCAACACCATGTGCATCAGAGGAGAGAACAGAACAGATAATCATAAAGTAATGAATGGCCAAGTGTCCTCCCACTTGTGATTCAATCTGACTGGAAATACCAAGAGACTTTGTGCCACAGCTGGGGACACGAGAGTGATGGCAGAGACGCCTATCATTAGATCAGACATGGGCAGTGTTAACATGGAGACGGGCATATATCACAGGTGCCTGCGGTTGCTGACCATGCCATACCATGGACTATACCATACAGACTACATGCAATGGCTCCTCTGTCTTGGGATGCTGTGGACAAGGGAAGGGGGTGGCTGGCTAAGCGCAGAGAGAGCAGCACCTGGCCAGCTGGTCCTTTAGGATTGCTCTGCACCCTGCTGATGGCATGAAACAGCCTTAGAAGGCTGGGGGAGAATCCTCATGGCATGCGGCTGTAGGAAGGACAGTGTCCAGCTCCTAGAATGACCCTTTAAGGGGCAAGGCAGCCAGGTGGTGAACAGAGAAATCCTGAGGCTGTTCTACTTTATACCAGGGACAGACAGGCCTTTGCTCCTCTCAGTTCCCTGCATCAAGGCCATCCTACCCAGACCAGAGAATCCAGGCTTTGCTCTGGATTATGGGGCCCACACAGAAACCTGTGGCAGCTTGGAAAAGAAGGCCCTGAGTAACACCCATCTCTGTCTAGTGCTGCGGGCAGGAGCAGGACATGCCCCTCTTCCCATTCCAAAGCAGAATAAATGTCCTTCGTGTGGAGAGAGAGCAGGTCAGTGGAATTCCATTTGTCATTTCCCCACCACCCCTGGCAAAGAGCCACAGCCCAAACCCAGCCTCTAAGTGGCCCCTGAGCCAATCCCAGTCTGTCCCGTCTCCCTGCTCCCTGAATAGACTCAGGAGGGTGGGGACATATTAACTATAGAGCTGTGCAAATACTGGCAGGGATCTTAACCCTTCCTGTGCTGTGCTTTGCACAAGTCTCATGCATCAACCTCCTCTTTCTCCAGACCTGGTGTGGCACTGCTTGAAGCCTTTGAGAAATGACCTCTGCCATTTCCTTCACCCCCTCCTTCTCATCCCCACCCCCATGAGCGCTGACTGCCTGGAGCCAGAGCTGAAAGAATATCCCCTTCCTCAGCAGTGTTGCCAGCTCTCCCAGTATTTGGGGTTTGTTTTCAAGCCCCAGCTCCTGGAGGCATGTGATTGGGTGTTACTGTTCAAAACAGAAAGTTTCTAAGCTTTGTAGTTGCAAAGAAAAACTTTAAAACATGACCTAGGTGTGACCCTAATTGAGCAGAAAACAACCCCACCATATATTATTTGTCATTCATGATGTTTGATCTCTTGGGATTGGCAAAACTGAGCCCTTGACTTATAGGAATAGTCAGAGCAGGGTCCGAATCTAAACTAAGTGACTGTCAGTCGGCTTCATAATGGCTCAAGCCTCCCAGCTCCCACCGTCTCTGAACTACAGGGGTCTAGATCTGAGCATGGACCCTCCTTCAGGCCTACTCCTCCCGTTTTTTCTTCTGGGAACATTGGAACTGCCAGAGGAGGCAATCAAATGCAGTCTCTTGTTTCTCAAGGAGCATCAACACCAGCACCAGTTTCTTCAGACCAAAATGTGAAACCCCATCAAGTGGCAATTAGGCAATAGAAAGTCCAAGAGTTAGGGGTTGGTTTATTTCCTGAAGCAGGGACATTTAAATCCCTTCACACATTATATCTGATGCAGCTGCAGAGACATTGACCTAAGGAGCTGCTTCTTTGTACTGTTGTTGCTCAATATTAATACATAAAGCTAAGAGCAATAGCACAAGCAGAAAAGTCCATGTGACACAGAAATCAAAGGAATAATAATGAGTACAAATAAAATTAGTACCCTAAAATGAACCATATCTGCTCTTTCTGGAGCACCATCATCCAGTGCTCCTAATGTGCTGTGCAAACCCTAACCAGTTAGTCCCTCACTACTCACCAGTCTCATCATCACCATTTTATAGATGGGGGAAACTGAGGCACAAAAAAGTTACAGGACTTGTCCAAGGACACAACTCACAGTCCTGTGCAAGAAAAAAAAAGATTGGAATTAAGGAGAGAATGAGATGAGCCATGAAGATTATGTGATTTGTCCAAGAGTAATACCAGAGCTAGGAAAAGAACCCAGGGCTATGTCTACACTCGCGGCTTCTTGCGCCAGAAATATGCAAATGAGGCTAAGCGTGGAATATCGCCGAGCCTCATTTGCATACCTAATGAGCTGCCATTTTTGCAGAAGAGGTTCTTGTGCCAGAAGGAGCTATCTACACTGCCCCTTCTTGTGCAACAAAAACCCTCTTGCGCAATGTTAGATAAATGTCTATCAAGGATGGTCTAGACAGTATTTGGTCCTGCCATGAGGGTAGGGGACTGGACTCGATGACCTCTCGAGGTCCCTTCCAGTCCTAGTATTCTATGATTCTATGAATGCCGTTACGCTGATTACTTTTCAGGAAGAACGGCATTGTGCAAGAGGGTTTTTGTTGCGCAAAAAGGGGCAGTGTAGACAGCTCCTTCTGGCGCAAGAGCCTCTTCTGCAAAAATGGTGGCTCATTAGGTATGCAAATGAGGCTCGGCGATATTCCACGCTTAGCCTCATTTGCATATTTCTGGCACAAGAAGCCGCGAGTGTAGACATAGCCCTGGAGTCCTGGCTCCCACTCAAATGCTCCAACACCACATTTTCAGTAATATTTCCCATATATATAGTGCCAACAGTGCCCTAGGACCTAAGCACTTAGACAAGAATGAAGACCACAGGTACATCTAGACTGTGTTGCTCTTTCGGGGTACCAGAAGTATCCTGAAATAGCAACGCTGTGTCTTTAAAAGCACCCGCTATTTCCCAAAATAGCAAGCGCTCTGTTTCAGCATCCCCGTAACCCTCGTTCCATGGGGGTTAAGAGATTTGTCGGAATAGTGCCTTATTTTGAAATCTAGCACTGTGTAGACAGCACCAAATTTCAAAATAAGCTCTTTCGATTTAGACTCAGAATAAGCTACGCAATTTGCATTGCATGGACCTAACCTCCATGAATCTATCTAGCTCTTTTTTGAACCCTGTTAAAGTTCTAGCCTTCATTGCATCCTCTGGCAAGGAGTTCCACAGGTTGACTGTGCGCTGAGTGAAGAAAAACTTCCTTTCGTTTCTTTTAAACCTGCTGCCTATTAATTTCATTTGGTGACCCCTAGTTCTTATATTGTGAGAATAAGTAAATAACTTTTCTTATTCACCTTTTCCATACCAGTTATGATTTTATAGACCTCTATCATATCCCCCTTAGTGTCCTCTTTTCTAAGCTGAAAAGTCCAAGTCTTTTTAATCTCTCCTCATATGGGACCCATTCCAAACCCCTCATCATTTTAGTTGCCCTTCTCTGAACCTTTTCTAATGCCAGTATATCTTTTCAGAGATGAGGAGACCACATCTGTACGCAGTATTCAAGATGTGGGTGTACCATGGTTTTATATAAAGGCAATCAGATATTCTCTGACTTATTCTTTCTCCCTTTTAAAATGATTCCTAACATTGTTTGCTTTTTTGACTGCCACTGCACACTGAGTGGATGTTTTCAGAGAACTATCCACAATGGCTCCAAGATCTCTCGAGTGGTTTGAGCTAAACTAGTCCCCATAATTTTGTATGTATAGTTGGGATTATTCTTTCCAATGTGCATTACTTTACATTTATCAACATTAAATTTCATTTCCCATTTTGTTGCCCAATCACTTAGTTTGGTGAGAGCTTTCTGAAGCTCTTCACAGTCTGCTTTGATCTTAACTATCTTGAGCAGTTTAGTACCATCTGCAAATTTTGCACCTCACTGTTTACCTCTTTCTCTAGATCATTTATAAATAAGTTGAATAGGATTGGTCCCCGTATGGACCCTTGGGGGACTCCACTAGTTACCTCTCTCCACTCTGAAATCTTACCATTTATTCCTACCCTTTGTTTTCTGTCTTTTAACCAGTTATCAGTCCATGAAAGGACCTTCCCTCTTATCCCATGACAACTTACTTTCTAGTTCTAGATGATTTTTTGTTTCAAAAATAAACTAACCATTGTCAGAATAAATGAACAAATAAATACAGCTGAAATCAAAACAAAATATTTCAAATATTTCATTTGATTCAACCTTTTTTTTTTTCCTGACTGCCAGTTCATGAACATTTTTGAGATTTCAACTTTTCATACTAAATCAGGCTGGGAAAATATTTTGATCTTAAAAAAAAATTGTGGCACAGGAAACTAATTTTCCACCCATACTTCAGATTCAATCTTTTGTTTCAATTGGGTAAGATAGCCCTTTCCACTTCCTGTCTTAAACAGCTGCTGTGCATGCTGGTGGCTGCTTTGTTTCACCCAGGAAGTTGTGAACATAAAAATCTGTAGTACAGGGCTACTCAATGTAGTACAGGGGCCACAATGATATTCACAGCACATGCCGAGGGCCACAGCTTAAGAGTGATTGTGTGTATACTAGATCAGGCCAGAGGGCTCCTGCAGAGTGGGAGAAAGACAGCCCAACCACGGCGAAAGACCTGCTAAATAGGGGCAGAAGGCAGCAGGGCAATTAGAAGCAGCTGGGAGGGAGCTGGCTCAGGCAGATTGGGGCCAGCTGATTCCACTGCTGGCTTGCTGAAGGCCTTTAAAAGCCTCCACAGCTAGAGGGTGGGGGAGAGTGAGAGGACAGGAGGAGAGAGGTGTAGGAGAGACTGAGGGCAAAAGTTGAGTGTGAGTCATACTAGCTTCAGTGCAGAAACAGCAGGGGAGAGAGTCCCTGCCACAGACACCCACCGCAAGCCCCAATCCCTGGGGAGAAGGGTGAGAGACTGGCCCAAGCAGTGGCCTGGGTAAGAGGGACCCTTGCTACAATACATGCACACATATATGCAAATAGCTTCTTTCACACTGATGGGCATGAATACAAAGCACTTCCCACAATGCCCCGGGGCTCCCGGCACCTCCTCCCTGGGGGCTAGAAACGCCGACATCCTGCACCCGCCTGTTCAGCCAGCCCATCCGCTTGTGTCTTTCAACGCTCACCCTGCCTGGGAGATGCCGTGCCATTGTGTTCCCAGTGGAGGCTATGTTCAAAGGATCCCACCCCTGCAGGGTTGCCAGGTGGCCGGTATTGACCCAGACAGTCCGGTATTTTCACCTCCTGTCTGATAAAAAAAATCAGAAAATACTGGACACTGGGTTCTGCAGGGGAGCTGTCTGGCCCAGAGCAGGGAGACAAGATGGCCGACCGCAGCCTCTTAGGGCCTAAAAGCCTCAAAGGCATTTCTTAAAGGGGCCATGCTGTTTTTTAAAATTTTTTTACTTAACTCTTGGGGTCCTTCCTTCCCCTCCCCAACTTTGGTCTCCTCCCTTTTTTCCCTCAACAGAACTTTTTCCCCCAGTATGGTGGTGTGGGTTGTGTGTTTTTTTTTTTGTTCTTTTTTTTTGAGGGGGGTGTGTGTTTCGGTATTTTTGGTTAAACCATCTGGCAACCCTACACCCATGGGCCGCATGTTGAGCCCCGCGTAAACCCAAACTGCACTGCAGGCCACAAACAAATGGGCCGTGGGCCACATGTTGAGTGCCCTGCTGTAGTACTTGATCATAGACATCAAGGAATTAACAGGACACTGCCAGTATCAACTCCAGCGCTCACCAACAGAACTAAAATTCCTTATTATCCCGTCAGATGCTACAACAACAGATCGAAACAATACAACTTAGTACTGAGATAAAGGTACAACACTTCCTATTTGTAGAAGAAGTGCTGTCTATACTGATCACCGCAGACCTTAGTGCTTTGGGATCCTTGGGATGAAAGTGACAGAATTGGGAGTCACTATGTAAGTTTGTAGATGCAGAGCTCTGGTTTGAGAATGCTGTCAAATGTTCCAGAGCTTATGTATCACTGTGAATGGTGCAATCCAAGTCAGGAGAAGGTAACAGGAAGCAGGTTACTGTTTAATTAGGAAACATACAAAGTGTTCCCAACAGTGTGTTAATTTCACCCATTGTGTGTCCTGTGCCTCTAGTCACATGGCCAACTCCTCAAACCTTCTTTCCCTCTTTAAGCCCTGGGAGCTTGGATACAGTGAGCCAAGTCTGTTTCCTGGGCAATGAGAGGCTGCTGAATTCTAACCTTGACCTCCTGCAGGAATGAGACAGCAGTGTCAATACCTCCCCTGTCTAGTGTGCCTGGCCTCAGAAGATCTCAGAGGAGCACTGATGAATTACATTTCGTAACACATGTGTGTTGGGTCATCCTCTTTGTGCAGTAAATGCAACTGAGGTGCTGAGCTGTTAAAGTGCTTGCCCAAGATGACGGTCACACAGGAAATCTGTAGCTGAGCCAAGACTGGAATTGATAGCTGTTTGTTAACCACTAAAGCATGCTTCCTCAATCAACCACACACACAGAACCACAAGAGTGGTGGCGATGGCATCAGCAGTGGGAAAAGGAAGTTCAGAATGATATGGCAATTTAATGTTAGCACATTCTAGTGTCTAGATGTTAGGACTGGACACTAGAATCCTGACTTCTTGTCCTGATTCCTTTTGCACTCTATGCCTCAGTTTCCCCACCTGTATAGTAGAAATGCCCCCTACCTAGCCAGGCAGGGTGCTGTGAGCATTAATTGCTCAGTGTTTGTAAATTGCTGCTTTGTACCAACCATTGTTCTAGTGGCCCTATTCTGAAAGCACTTTACAAATGGAACCAGGCAGAAAAACCCTACATAGGAATCACTTGGGACCTGAGCATCTGCCACTCCCATTGACTCTGGAAAATCACTTTGCACTTATCCCTTCCCAGCCCATCTGTTTGCTTTACTCACCTTCTCTGCCTTGTCTTAAGCCAAGACTGCATGCTTTCTGGGGCAGAGGCGGTCTGTGTGACTCTGCAGCATCCAGCACAAGGGGGCCCTGCTCTTGCTTGGAATTTGTAAATGCTTCTGAAGTACAAAACGCCATGAGTCAGGCACAAAATCAGTGGGTGCTTCCAAAAAAGTTGGCCATGGTGTAAAAGGCCCCTTTGGTGAGGAGCAAAGCTCAGCTGGCATATTCTTGAGTTAGGGCCAGAGTGAGCCCTTGTCTATATCCATGGTTAGTGCCAGGCACAGTTCTTGGCCTTTGCCCATGGTAAGGGGCAAGGATGAGCCCAAGGCACACACCTGTAGCTTAGACCACAGGGAATCCCACCCTCACCCACCCAGCTTACCACTAGGCTGAGCGCCTTCATGGCACCTTGCCCGCTGGCTAGATCTCAGCACATTTCCAGCCTCAGAGTGTGGTCTTCCCCTCCACACCACCCACTGCCTCTCCAAGTCTCCAGCACCTTTCTAGAGGGTATTTTAGATCACACTGGGAGGGAGATCTGAGCCTGCAGGAGCTTGGCTGAGCTACGAGGGCACACAAAGGCCATGCTGGTCTTTGTCCCAACCCCTTCCAGCACTACATTAACAAATCTTCAGCGAATCAACTGCTGGGATCTTTGGACTCCAGTGGCCTGAGCTGAGCAAAGTTTGCTAGTCGTGGTTCAGTGTGACAAAGCTGCTACCTCTGACATGGGGTGAAGACAGCAGCTGCCACACAAATGACTGGCTGAGTGATAAACAGCAGCACAATCACGCCAGAGATAAATCACATGGCTCACTGTACACATGGGTATCTGGACAGGTGGCAGGACAAAGGGCAGCCACCCCAAGCAGAGGGAGGTCACAGTGACAGGTGGGCTCTGAAGTGAGTTCCCAGCAACTCTCAGCTGCCTGTCCCCAGCCTCCTTGGTCTGAGCCCTGAGCCAGTCCAAGCCATGTAAACATAAGCACATTCCCTACTGCAGTGTCAGCATGGCATCGTCTCACTCCCAGAGCCAGCCCCACTCAGAAAGGAGCTTTATGCCTCCAGTCGTCGGGCTAGGGGCTTCCGACTGGATCACAGGTACCACAGGAAGGGTGCCCTAGAAGTGTAGAGACTGTCTCACTCTGCAACCCCTGGCACAATAAAGCCCAAACTTAGCCTAGTCCTGCAGACGCTACCACCCACGATCAGCAACAAGAATCCCAGCCCCTTCAGTCTAGGCAAGAGATGCTGCAGGGCTGACAGCTGTCAGCACTAGGGGGTTGACGACAGGACAGGTGCTGGGAAAAAAGCCCGCAGCTGGAGGTTCTTTCAGGAGAAAAATGGGGAGACAGGAACACATGGCGCAAGGCGTAACATTCCCAGAGACACAATGCTGCAGTGAAAGAGACGGCACTTGGAATCTATCCCAGCAATGTGGGAGGGGGCATAGTTGTGTGTATATGACAAAGTTCTTAACAGCAGGATGTCTGGTCAGCCTAAACAATACCTGCCATGCCCAGCACAACCCCAGGCTATCTGTGGGTCCTTTTCCTACATTCACTGGTCCATACACACAGGCCCCAGACCCACATGTGCACCCACCCATGTAACTGCACATACACACATGCAGACAAAAGGATCCAAAGAGCCTTTTTACCTCAAGTCCTCCCACTTCGATGGCAGTAGTGGCCTGTGTGACATAGGGTTGCCAGATGGTTTTGGACAAACTTGACATGACATCCCAATCTACATAACATCTGAGTTAGAAAACACCGGACAGTTCTGTTTTCTCAGTTCTATTCTCTCAATTTGTTTCCCGAACAGAAAGCTCAAATACTGGACTGTCCAGTTCAAACCTGGACACTTGGCAACCCCAGTGCGACATAAGCAGCATGCGGGCTTTTCTCCAGGCATTCCAGAGTCTCTGGTGGAGGCGCTGTGGGGCCCCTGCAGCAGCAGGATGGCTAAGTGTGTTCACTTGCTGCTGGCTGTAGGATCTGAGGAAGATCCCAGTGCACCCTGGCCAGATCTCAGCCTGAGCTAGTGAAAGGGTTTTGTTTGTTCTGGTAACTGGATGCCACGCCGGGTGATCCGGGTGATTTCCATTCAAGCATATTTACTCTTGGTTCCTCAGCCACAAGAATGACACTGATTAACCCTTGCTATGTTTGGAGACTATAACCCACATGACCTAGTCTGCACACTAGTGGAAAGGGGTGCCACTCCTAACACCTATATTGATTCCTTCTGGCCAAAAGTTTGGCTGTGGCTCTAAAGCTCACATATTCCTCCTTGAGCACTTGAGCCCCTTTCTTTTCCTTCTCTAACAGAGCCTAAGTCCTTCCATATGCCTTCAGCTTCCTTCCTATCCCTCAGATACATTCCAGCACTTCCCAACACACAGCTATCAACAGGCTCATAGAGCTTTCCTTCCTTTCCAGGCCACCTACTCCTACTTTTGATGAGCTCTCTGCAGGGCATAGTTCCTCTGGCAGGCTCCCAGGGGTCCCAGAATTCAAGTTGTGTGCACACCTATGTGCACTGCACAATCACATGGCCGCTAGATATGGGAACCTCACCTGAAAGTTGGCTTGAAGGAATGGGGTGGGGGCATGAGTGAGGGAGTTTTATGCTGGGAAGGGCCTGAGAGGTTCCAGGGAAAGCCAGAGGCTTACTGATCAAATCAAGGGAAGTGTCAGAGCCCCATGGGAAAATCAGAGAGAAGAGAGTCTCTCTTCAGACTCATCTGAACATTGTAAACACTTTAGGTTTTCCTTGATTCAGTTCAGCATCTGAGCAGATGTTTGAGCTGGTTATGGTTCCTGAATCAAGGCAGACAGGTGGACAAGCACACACACACACACACACACACAGTACCAGCAAAGAAATACGGCAATATTTCCACGCAGGTTTGATCTCACTGTGGCCTAGGCAATCACATCCAAACCCACAGGGCAACATTTCCACCTGAAGTCATGTGAACACATCTGCCTGGAGACCAGCCCTTCAAGATCATAGATCACTAGAACTGGAAGGGACCTTAAGAGGTCATTAAGTCTAGTCTCCTGCCCCCACAGAAGAACCAAGCACCATCTAGACCATCCCTGATAGATGCCTGTCTAACCTACTCTTAAGTATCTCCAGGGATGGAGATTCCACAACCCCCTAAGCAATTTATTCCAGTATTTAACCACTTGACAGTTGGGAAGTTTTTCCTAAGTCCAACCTAAACCTCCTTGCTGCAAAAGCCCATTGCTTCTTATCCTACCACCAGAAGTTAAGGAGAACAATTTTTTCCTTAGAACATAAGAACGGCCATACTGAGTCAGACCAAGAGTCCATCTAGCCTAGTACCCTATCTTCCAAAAATGGCCCATGCCAGATGCCCCAGAAGGAGTGACCAGAACAGGGAATCATCATGTGATCCCTCTCCTGTCACCCATTTTCAGCCTCTAACAGAAGCTAGGGACACCATTCCTACCCATCCTGGCTAATAGCCACTGATGAACCTAACCTCCATGAATGTATCTACCGTAATTTTGCGAATATAACCCACACCCGAATATACCCCGCAGTTTTTTCTATTTGAGTAAAAAAAATCTTGTATACCCCACACACGAATATAAGACTTTTCTGTGCCGGGGGTATATTTGCTGGGGGTATATTTACAGTGCGGGGATTAGCCACTCACCGCCCCAGGTTCCAGCGCAGCCTCCAGCCTCCGGGCAGGGGAGCGCTCATCCCACAGGTTCCTCCACAGCTGCAGGAAGGGGTGGGGAGCAGGACCCACCAGCCTCCGGGCGGGGGAGCGCTCACCGTCCAGTTCTTGTGCAGCCACAGGAAGGGGCAGGGGGATGAGCGCTCCCCCGCCCCTTCCTGAGGCTGCGCAGGAACCGGGGGGTGAGTGCTCCCCCGCCCGGAGGCTGGCGGCTGCGCAGCCACAGGAAGAGGCGACGGAGAGCTCACCACCTGGTGAGTAAAAAAAATTCTGTATACCCCGCACCTGAGTATATCCTGCGGGGGGGTACGGGGTTTGTAAAAACAAATATAACCCACGGGTTATATTCGCTAAAACCCGGTAGTTCTTTTTCCAATCCTGCTGAAGTCCTGGTCTTCACAACATCCTCTGGCAAGGAGTTCCACAGGTTCACTGTGCATTATATGAATTAAAACTTTTTTGCTTGTTTTAAATCTGCTACCTATTAATTTCATTTGGTGACCCCTAGTTCTTAGGTTATGGGAAAAAGTCAATCACTTTTCCTTATTCGTTTTCTCCACACCTGTCATGATTTTATAGGCCGGTATCATATCCCGCCTCAATCTCCTCTTTTCTAAGCTGAAAAGTCCCAGTCTTTTTAATCTCTCTTCATATGGCACCTGTTCCAGACCCTTAATCATTTTTGTTGCCCTTTTCTGAACATTTTCCAATGCCAAATGTTTCCTTGTAATGCCCTTGAACAGAAGATGAATGGAAATGAGGTTAAACTCAGGTATACCTACCAAAGGCTCCCACTGCCTGGGCTCTACAAGACAGCCAGCATAAAGACAGGTTTCAGGCAGTGTTGCCTAGTGAGTAAAGCATTTGCCTGGACATCAGAAGATGTTGGTTTCATTCTGGGTGACCTTGAGCAACTCCTTTTAGCTCAGGAGCTCCATTTTTCCATCTGTAAAATGGCACTACAGAGATCTTACAAAGGGGCTCACACTAAGTGCTCTATAAAGAGCTAGGCATTAGTATTATCACAGTAGTACATCCATTTTCACTTCCTTCTGAAAGAAGCTGACATTTCCTGGATTGCTAAATAGAACCCAGCATCATCCTGTGATGTCCTGGGTAGTTGAAGCTTCTATCATTCATGGTCGTCACAAAGTGGTGTGTTCAGAATGAGGAAGTGGCAGAAGCATTTCAGAGCAGAGAATAAAGAATTTGAAGTAGTGTATGTTCAGAACGCTTCCATTCCTGCCATGTCTTTCCTTCCTTGCCACCTCCCCAAAGAAGAATCCCACTGGTGTATGACGATCACATTGATTTCTGTGCCAAATGCTTCTTTCTAGGCTGCACTCCAGTCAAAAGGAAAATTGCAAGTGAAACTAATCAGACTTCTTGCGGAAACTATCCATATTCACTGGTACAACATTCCAGCCAGGTCTCGCAACTAGCAGAAATTCTAGCAGCCAATAGAACAACTGTGAGTGACAAGAGCACGGTCAAGTGGAAATTCTGGGTTTGCAAAGCTAAAAGAGGACAAGATGAACCCGCAGGAGCCACCTGCTAAACCCTGACAGGTGCTTGGAGCATGGAATGTGAGGGACTGGTTGCAGAGCAGTAATGCCTGTGGATATAACAGAGTCACACTCTATCCCTCTCCCAGAAATGGGGCTCCAAATTCCTGCATACAATCTGTCTGCAGCCTTACAGAGAAGGAAAGAAGTAGAAATCAGCTGTCATGGGTATTTTAGGCGAAATATCCCTACATGAGTTAATGCTTAAAATCCTTAGTTTATGGCATTGAGATTCCTCCTGGATGAGGGGATGGATTGCACCCTCAGCAAGTTTGCAGATGACACTAAGCTAGGGGGAAGAGGTAGATACGCTGGAGAGCAGGGATAGAGTCCAGAGTGACTTAGACAAATTGGAGGATTTGGCCACAAGAAATCTGATGAGGTTCAACAAGGACAAGTGTAGAGTCCTGCACTTGGGACGGAAGAATCCCAAGCATTGTTATAGGCTGGGGACTAACTGGCTAAGTAGCAGTTCTGTAGGAAAGGACCTAGGGGTTACAGTGGATGAGAAGCTGGACATGAGTCAACAGTGTGCCCTTGTAGCCAAGAAGGCTAATGGCATATTAGGTTGCATTAAGAGGAGCATTGCCAGTAGATCCAGAGATGTGATTATTCCTCTTTACTGGGCCCTGGTGAGGCCACATCTGGAGTATTGTGTCCAGTTCTGGGCCCCCAATTACAAGAAGGATATGGATGCACTGGAGAGGGTCCAGCGGAGGGCAACCAAAATGATTAGGGGGCTGGAGCATATGACCTACGAGGAGAGGCTGAGTAAGTTGGGTCTATTTAGTCTGCAGAAGAGAAGGGGGGGGAGGAATTTGATAGCAGCCTTCAACTTCCTGAAGGGAGGTTCCAAAGAGGCTGGAGAAAGGCTGTTCACAGTAGCAATGGATGGCAGAACAGGAACAACGGTCTCAAGTTACAGCGGGAGAGGTCCAGGTTGGATATAAGAAAAAGGCTTTGGGCAACAAAGGGGCTAGCAGGGTGTCCATGGGCTCTGGCTCAGGCAGGGGTTCCAATGGGCTGGCCCAGTCATCGGTGCCCAGCAAGGGTCCTAGAGGAGTCAGCATGGGTTCAGGTTGCAGCTAGTGTCTCAGCAGTCCAGGGCTGGTAGGGGTCCTGGCATCCCAACCCAGACCTCTGGCCCAGGACAGCATAGCCAAGCCCTTCACTGTAAGAGCCAGGGACAGGCCTCTGCTCAGGTCAGCTGCTTGGCTCTGACTGAGGTGTGTCTCTTATAGTCCTAGATCCGCCCTCTGGCTTCCTGTGGGCGGGGCTAGGTTCGGCTGGGTCCACCCACCAAGGTGTCTTAGAGGGTGCTTCCTTTTCTGGGTCAGTGGGCAGCCATGTTGCTGTCCTAGGCTCATTACAGGGACCAGAAGCCAAAACACCAAGGATTCTATTCCTAGCTTCTGGGAGGAGGTCTGGAGTCTGGTGGTTTGCAAGGGGTAGGCAGAGATGCTTACATTCTATTCCTGACTCTGACATGCTGATACCATATGAAAGCCTGGTTTTACTCACCAGCAAAAAGGGAATAATCTATGCCAAACTCCCATAGAAAGAAGAAGGCTGTTAGGGCTGAGGTTTGCAGAACACTTGGATAGATCAAAGGCTCTCACCCTAGGCACTTCTCAAGCACCACCAGTGTGGCATCAACATGATTCTAGGATGCATTAACAGGTATGTTGTGAGCAAGACACGAGAAGTCATTCTCCCACTCTACTCTGCGCTGATTAGGCCTCAGTTGGAGGACTGTGTCCAGTTCTGGGCGCCACATTTCAAGAAAGATGTGGAGAAATTGGAGAAGGTCCAGAGAAGAGCAACAAGAATGATTAAAGGTCTAGAGAAGATGACCTATGAAGGAAGACTGAAAGAATTGGGCTTGGTTAGTATGGAAAAGAGAAGATTGAAAGGGAACATGATAGTGGTTTTCAGGTATCTAAAAGGGTGTCATATGGAGGAGGGAGAAAAATTGTTCTTCCTGGCCTCTGAGGATAGAACAAGAAGCAATGGGCTTAAACTGCAGCAAGGGAGGTTTAGGTTGGACATTAGGAAAAAGTTCCTAACTGTCAGGGTGGTTAAACACTGGAATAAATTGCCTAGGGTGGTTGTGGAATCTCCATCTCTGGAGATATTTAAGAGTAGGTTAGATAAATGTCTATCAGGGTTGGTCTAGACAGTACTGGGTCCTGCCATGAGGGCAGGGGACCTCTCAAGGTCTCTCCCAGTCCTAGTATTCTATGATTCTAGGCACTAGGGTCAGAAAAGAGAATTGCACTATTCTACACGCACTGTTTAGCCCAGTGATGGGCAATAGTAGTTTTGATGGGAGGGTCACTCCAAGATGTTAGTAAGTGCTCAAGGGCTGTACTTTTCTATGGAGGAGGTGTGGGGTCTAGGATGGAGGTTGGGTGCACAAGGGAGCTCGGGGTAAGGGACTGGGGTGCAGAAGGGGGGCGTGGGGTCTGAGAGGGAGGCTGGGTGCAGAAGGGAGCTCGGGGTAAGGGACTGGGGTTCATAAGGGAGTGTGGGGTCTGGGACGGAGGTTGGGTGCATAAGGGAGCTTGGGGTAAAGGACTGGGGTGCAGGAGGGGGTGTGGGGTCTGGGAGGGAGGTTGGGTGCAAAAGGGAGCTCAGGATAAGGGACTGGAGTGCAGGAGGGGGTGCAGGGTCTGGGATGGAGGTTGGGTGCAGAAGGGAGCTCGGGATAAGGAACTGGGGTGCAGGAGGAGGTGTGGGGTCTGGGATGGAGGTTGGGTGCAAAAAGGGAGCTTGGGGTAAGAGACTGGGCTGTAGGAGAGGATTGTACCCTGGGGGAGGAGTGTAGGAAGGGATTCAGGGTCTGGGAGGGACTTGTAACCTAGGAGAGAGTACAGAGGGTTTGGATGGGTGACCTGGGACAGGAGGTGGGGTTGGGGTGCCAGAGGCAGTCTGTGGCTGGTAGGCATTTACCTAGGCCGCTCCCAGCCAGCAGCTCTGCAGGACTCTGAGGCAGGCTCCCTGCCTGACGCAGCCCCAGGCAGCTCAAAATGGCTGGGTGCTCCCTGTGGCTCTCTGCACTGGGTGGAAGGGTGGGCTTCACATGCTGACCATGCCCCCAGCAAAATATCTTAGCTCCCATTGGCTGGTTTATGCAAAGCCTCCCTTCCCCCCTTCCCCAGCACCTGGAGTAGAGAGCCATAGGCAGCAACTGGCCACTTAAAGCAGCTTGGGGCTGCTCTGTGCCTGAGTGTCCCACTGGGGCAGCCTGTGGGCCAGATCCACTGGCTTGGCTGGCTGAATCCAGCCTGTCCCTGATCTAGCAAGTCTTGTTTTAGCCCATTACTTATTACTGTTGTTGGTCTACTGGAAAACTTTATGGCCCCTGGATTTCTGCCTTGATCACTGATAGGATGCTGGTGCAAAAGAGGGGCTCATACATTAGGCCTTCAAGGAGGTCAGGTTCACCTGAGAAGTGAAAAAGCTCTCAAGTGAAACGTGATTATATTGCTTGGTTTGCCAGGGATACAGTTTACTTGCTGAGACACTAGGAGAGGAAAAAAGAATGGAGCATAAACTCTGTCAAATTAAGTGTAAAAATATAATAAGAAAAGCCAAAAAGGAGTTTGAAGAACAACTAGCCAAAAACTCAAAAAGTAATAGCAAAATGGTTTTTTTAAGTATATCAGAAGCAGGATGCCAGCTAAGCAACCAGTGGGGCCCTTGGGTGATCGAGATGCTAAAGGAGCACTCAAAGGGTATGTCTACACAGCAAAATTGTGGTAATCGCGTCGCACATCCAGTCACACCTCTGGAGGAACTGCCCCCATGCCTGCTGCCGCCACTCCAGGTCAGCCTTGGTCTTTCTGCTGACCGCCACCTCCATCCTTTCGACGGCCTGCACATGCTGCCAGAGGAGCTGGTCCCGCTGCCTGGCCCGCCGGACTGGTGCCTGGGTGGTTGGTTGTGCTGCTGCCGCAGGGCTGGAGGGTCCCTCGCTCCTGAGTGGTCTTGCTGCAGAGAACACAGAAAATGATGAGGTGGTCAGGCAGCCCTGCCCACACTGTCCCTGTGCCCCATGCCCTCTGCCCTGAGCCCCAGGCGACACCACACAACTGTGGCTTGGGCCCAATCGGTCCCCTGTGTGTATGTTCGCATAAAGGACTCCCTGGAGTAAAGTGATCCTCCATGGATTGTAACCCTTGGGAGACATCACTGTGAATGAAGACCCCTTGTCTGTGTCCTGGCCACTTAGCACGTGGTGTGTCAACCTGTGGAACTCCTTGCCTGGGAAAGCTAGGACTATAAGAGAGTTAAAAAAAGAGCTCAATAAATTCATGGAGGTGAGGTCCATAACAGGCTATTAGCTAGGGGGTAAGGAATGGTGTCCCTGGCCTCTGTTTGTCAAAGGCCAGAGATGGATGGCAGGAGACAAATCATTTGATCATTGTCTTTGGTCCACCCCCTCTGGGGCACCTGGCACTGGCCCCTGTTAGCAGACAGGATACTGGGCTAGATGGACCTTTGGTCTGACCCAGTATGGCATTCTTACGTTCTTGTGTTCTTATGTGTGTTTGCATTGCAAGGTAGAGCACATGGCTTCGACTGTTGTCACTGTGTGTGAGCAACACACCATTGCTGCTGTAGTCATACACATCCCTACATTGCATGGGAGCAAGTATGGCAGACGGGGTCTAGGTTCTCGGACCCCTGTCCATTGATGTCCTCGGAGACGGAGCCAGGGTGACTGGGGAGTGTACCGTCCTTGCAGCAAAACTCAAGTGGCCATAGGCCCAGGCCCAGGCCGGCTGCTTCCCTTCCTGCTAGCCCTCACATAAGTAGCCCAGGGAAGTGTGTGGCCGCAGTGAGGGGCTTCCCTCAGGAGTAGCCTAGGGGCCGGGAGCAGCTTAGGGGCTCCGTGGGGGCCGTGCTCACAGGGCTGGCTCTCTGTGGCTTTCCCAGGAGTAGCTGCTGTGTTGCACAGCCAGGCATGGCTGCGTGCTGTCTGTGTGCACCCTTCGGGAGAAGCCGCGCGCAGTGGGCTGGGAGAGGAGCAGCCAGCCAAGCCGGTTGCGCGGTGAGTGCGGGGAAGGGAGGCGACTGCTAGCCCCAGCTAATGCCCTGGGTCCCGGCCATATGGTTGGGGCAGCCGCGGCAGGGCAGGGGCAGCCGCCCTGCCTCCCCTCCCCGGGCTGGCTCGGGTTGGAAGACAGGACACTGGCCCAGATGAGCCATTCTCGGGCCACGCGGCTGTGGATCCCGAGGGACGTATTCTCCTCTCACTCGCTGCAAACCGGGAGCCACCGCACTGACGTGGCTGGAGCGAGCGAAAGGAAGGTCAGTCCCTGGGAAGGGGTGCACGTGGCCAGCAGAGCAGGCCCGCTGCTGGGCGCTGCTCAGACCCTGCGCTCTGCCAGGCCGCCCTGGCTGACAGTTCCCACGACCAGCGCCTGCCTGGGGCTGGCGGGGGCGTCGAGCCTATTCCGTGCCGCCTCTGGGATTGGCTGGGCCTAGGGGGCCGGGCAGGCGGGTGTGTCCATTGAAGGGGAGGGGACATAGGGAGAGAAATTAAACCCAACTCCTCACATAGAAACGGGCCATTCATTCCCCTGCTGCCGCCTCACTCCGGCGCCTCCCGGCCCGCGGGCCACACCCCCGCTGGACGTTTGTTCGCTGGCTGCGCCCGGCGCCCTCTCGCCCTCTGCGACTGCGGCGGGACGTGCTGGCGGGAGCATGGCCAAAGGCGAGGGGGCGGAAAGCGCCTCGTCCACTGGCCTGCTGCAGCCCGGGCTCCTGAAGCAGGACGAGCTGCGGCGCCCCAAGGTGAAGCCAGCGGATGCGGGGCCCGGGAGCGGGTGGAGCGGGAGGCAGGAATTCCCGGGGCGGGGAGGTATAAAACTTCCTCTGCGGGAAGAAAAGCCCCAGCGGCGGGCGGATCTGGGCTGGGGGGGGAAGCCGGCCCGGCAGGAGGATGCGGCTGGACGTGCCTGTGTGTGTTCTTCCCCCCCCCGCACGCTGGGGGAGGGCCGGGATCGGGGCCGGGGCCGGGCGTGCCCGGCTGGCTGGAGCTTGGGGATTGGGCGCGCCGCTCGCTCTAGACCAAGTTCATTGATCAGACTTGCGGGCAAACTTTTCTTAAAGAAGCCGCGTCCTTTTTCCCCGCCTATCGGCCATCGCCGCGTCCGAGCGCCGTCCCCCGGGCTGCGGGTCCTGTGGGAGATAGGAGGCTGGTCTGAAAAGGAGAGTCGCCTGGAGAAACCCTCTCGTGGGTAGACGGGCTTCAAAGGGCTGCTTGGAAGGGAAGCTTTCTCAGGTCATGGTCCGGCCTGGCAGAGCCCCTTTGAGTTGGGGAAGGGGATCGGGGCTGTGCTGGGCTTTGAGGCTCTGTTAGCCCTTGCTCTGGGCTTTGTTTACATTGAGTTTCAGACTCTGGATACGCTCTCCGGAGGGGGCAGTGGAGGGGAGGAGGGGCAAGGCTTAGCAGTTTTAGCCTCTGGATGCACCAGGTAATGATCTCATGGGCTCTTAGAACTAGGCGTGATCCTCTGCACAGCTTGGTAAGAGTGTTAGAGGTGCTGTGACACCAGGCTGTTCCTGACAAGGGTAAGCAGCACTTAAGCACTTTATATCCAGCGTAGTATCCTCAAAGAGCTCTGCAAACATGAGCTAATCCTTGCAACACCTCTGTGAAGTAGGTAAATACCCTCTTCTTGATATCAAAGGAGAAACTGAGGCATGGCACAACTTGCCCACGGCCACGCAGTGACTCACCATCCCAGCTGCTGTAGCATTTGAGCTCCTGTTGCTCCCTTGCCTGCTTAGTCCTATGGTCATTATACTGCCTATCTGGGATTGCCTATCTCCCAGCATTGTCCATTGTGTCCCCAGGAATGGGTCCAACCAAAATTGGCCAGTATTGTCTGATTATTGACTTGTATTCCATGTTTATCTGTATCAATCTGTTGTCCCTTGACTTGTACTTGGATTTTAAGTCAGGATTGTCTCTTTTCTGTGTTTGTATAGCACCTGGTGCAACAGGGTCCTGGTTCACTAATAAGTTGTCTGCTAACACTATTAATAATAATGATTTTCACCCAGCTATAATGCTGGGCTATTGCCACAGTCTGTGTTGTGTGTCTGTGGTGAACAACCTCCTTCCCAAGGAAATTGTCAATACATCTTTCACTCCTTTGCAATTCTGCTTGCCATCAAGGCTCCCTGTTTTAACTGAACCCCAATTCCCCAGGGCTTTCTCTCTCCTCTCTATATGTTTAGATGCAGCTGTAGCTCTAATTTGGTGATGGTATCAGTTTGCAGAATTAATTTGACAGCCTGCCTGTCCAAGACTGCCCTAGTAGCTTTCTGTTTTGTTTGCACCCCCTCTTCTGGGGAGCCCTTGTCTCTTGGTTAAGACCCTTCATTTGAGAAGACACACAGACCCACAAGGTAGGGAGCAGGTGCCCTGGTGTGACTTTCCTGAGTTCGAGGCTTTTCTAGGGAAAGTGAGGAATTGCACATATATCATCTGTAGAGCCCTGCATGGATCCAGAACAAAGATCCACAGATAACTGCATCCATGGTTATGGATACCTGCAGGTATAAAGTGGATATCCATGGATTTGCAGGGCTCTCTAATCATCTGCCTCTTTTGCTTGAAGATCACTGCAGGATCAGAGATTCTGCCAGGCATGAGATGCAAATGGAAACTACTCTGGCTTATTCTGTCTGGTGTCTAACCCAGCCCCCTGTTAGCTGTAAATCTGGAGGCACCGAGCCTGCATGCTCACTTAAACAAGCTGTTAAATACAGCACAGCCTTTGGGAGTATGAGTAATGAGGAAAGTTATTTGGATGCTGCCTGTATCTCACTGGAATTCCAAGTCCTCTATGTAAAGTGAGGGATCTGACTACTTGAGGTGGATTCTGGATTGCCCTCCTCCAAGATGCACATACACCCACACAATGAAGAGTATAGGATGGCAATAGGCCTGTCCGGCTGATAATTCTACTGCAGGTGCCGTCTTAAAAGCCACTGACTCAGGCTGTAGAAACCTGCTCTCTGTGCTCCCCTTTCTTGGCATGCTCCGTCATAATGCTGCTAGTTAGCTGTGGAAGGCAGTATGGTGCAGTGGGAATAACGGGACCCTGAAAGTTAAAAGAGCAGAATTTGGAAGCATGGTACATTGTGTCCTGGATACAGAGACACAAATTCACTGTGTCCTCGACTGAAACCAAAACATGGGGGGCTGTTAAGTGAACAACAAAAGACGAGACCGGTGAGCTCCCCATCTGTAGCAGAGTCTGGGGGCCTGTTTGTATTCTCTATTGTGGTCCTAGGTTGCAATTGGAAGTGGGGGAATGACTGGGGAAGGGGAGGAAGCTCCCTGAATTTGAAGGCTATGGATCTGACTGTTAGGACCAGAGTGACTAAACTACTGCCTTTTGTTCTTTTTGCAGAAGGAAAATAAAGAGAAGCTGTCTGTGTGCAGCAAACTGTGCTATGCGGTTGGTGGTGCTCCCTACCAGATCACTGGCAGTGCTCTTGGCTTTTTCCTGCAGATCTATTTGCTGGATGTGGCACAGGTAATTCTTTCAGCCACGCTTGCCTGCCTGGGGCTGAGTAGCTAGGGTGAGGGGGCTCCAGGAATGCCTCTGAATGCAGGCATTCCATCAGAGAGAGGCAGCAAGAGGCGGGAGCAGGAGCCAGTTCCCCCAGCACCGTCTCTGCGGAGGGCAAGGGAGGCAGAGGCATCCCTACTGCAGCTCTTGTACATTCAAAAGGAGGAATGCAGCGGGATAGCGAGCGCCTCCCTTATTGACTAATGGAGTAGTCGATGGAAATTCTATCGATTAGTTGATTAATCGAAATTTAACATCCCTACCCAGCAGACCAACTTCCCTGTGTGGAACGGCTGCCATATGAGGAGAGATTTATAAAACTGAGACTTCTCAGCTTGGAAAAGAGATGACTAAGTAGGCGGGGAGGGGGAAATATGATAGAGGTCTATAAAATCATGCCTGGTGTGGAGAAAGTAAATTAAGAAAAAAGTTATTTACTTCTCCCATAACAAAAGAACTGGGGGGGGGGGTGTCCCCAAATGAAATGAATAGGCAGCAGATATAAAACAAAAGGAAGTATTTCCCCTTACAACACACTGTTACCCTGTGGAACTTCTTGCCAAAGGATGCTGTAAAGATCCCCTTCCCACAACAGTATCTTTCATTGTTGCATAAAGGAGTCTTAGGATGACTCTTACAAGTCCTAGATGAGCCCTGGTTACCCTGCCAGACTGTGTCGTGTCCTGTTCAGATGGGCTTTTAGTGGCGAGGACTGCCGGAATCTAAATAAAGGGACTCTTCACACATGGGTGCCTAAAGTGAACCACAGGACCCTCATTTCACACCAAGACCGAAGCAGCTGGGGACTGGGGGAGGTCTGAGTTGCAGAGAACAGAAGGCTCACTGAATGCAATCGAGGGGTCAGTGCCCTTGGAAAATGTGACCTGAATTCAGGTGCTAGCATATGGATTTAGGTGTCTAACTTAAAGCATTCAAGTAAAAAATTTTGCTCCAAGTTTGCAAAATACTGACATTTCCCTCCAGGTAAAAAGGAAGCATGGATCAGATTGGAGTGATTTATTCAGAGTGCTTAGAGCTGGGTTTATACTAGCTACCACTGCAAGATACTGTCTCCAGTGATTTTATTCCCAGTTTTACAACCTCTGTACTGTGTGACCTTGTGCAGTGCTGTGCCTTGGTTTGGCCACCTGTAAAATCGGGTACTGACCCATCGTTCTGGGTTTTGAGCTCTCTAATGACCTCTATTATATGCATGTAAAGTAGGAGTTCTGGGTGTAAGTGCTCTTCAGCTCCTGGTGCTGCTGGGGGCCTAGGGCTGGGATTGGTACCTGCAGAGAGTTGTGTTCTTTCCTACTGATCTTGTGATGGAGGGCGTGGCTGGGGAAGGGAGCCATTGCTGGCCTTGCTTGTGGCATGTTCCAGAAATAGCTAGGAGGGAAAAATCTCCAAATGGGATCGCAGGTAGACCCAGGAAGCAGACTTGAGCTACTGTGGGATGCTGCAGGTGTTGGGTTGGTATGTGCCGCTAAGAAACTGCCAAGAGTTTAATGTGGCAAAGAGAGCAGGAGGGCTGAAATCCTACTTCCAGCTGCAGGTTGCCTCTCCCAATACCCAGAGTAGCCATCTCTGGGGGGGGAAAGGAAGCAGATAGTCCTCTTGTCTCTGAACTGCCCTGGAATGTGTGGAGGAGGGGCACATGTGCCCCTGCTCCATTCCCTAATGCTAAAGGTCTAGGCTAAAATCTTGAGAGAGCATTCATCTGGGGGAAGGGGATTGGACAGCCTCAGGGTCATGGGGTCTCTCTCTCCATCTCCTGTCCAGGGCCATACAAATGAATCCTGTCTCCTCTTCCTGTAACAGCTGGACCCTTTCTATGCCTCCATCATCCTCTTTGTGGGTCGAGCATGGGATGCTATCACTGACCCCATGGTGGGTTTCTTCATCAGTAAAACCCCTTGGAGCCGCCTTGGACGCCTGATGCCCTGGTAAGGGAAGCTTGTTGGAACTGGGAATTTTTTGTCATGGCCTGAACTTGGGGTTCAGCAAGACTAGCCTGGAGCTCCTTAGTGGTAAAAGCAGCAAGGGACTTTCTGGATTGGCTTTAGGCTCCTGAGTGCCTCCTAGAGAGTGAGACTTGTCTTGGCTACCCTGTATGCGACTCTTGCTCTCCCCTGGAGGTCTCAGAGAAGGGTGGATGTTTTCCCTGTGTTACATAAGGGGACACAGAGGGGACTTGCCCAAAGTTGCACAGTGAGTCCAAGCTGGTACTAGATACGGTGAATGGAATGTATGGAACAGACGCTTGGCCGTCAGCTGAGACTTAGTAATCTGGATGGCTGGGATGAGAAGAAGCCCTGGAGACCAGCCAGGAAATTCTATTACCTGGTCCTTTCATAGCCTCCTGATGGGGGAGAGGGAAACCTTTCTGTGTGGGAATCGGTGAACCCAGCAATGGGTAGTTACAGGGGCCTTTCCCAGCATTGCTGCTAGCTCAGCCCCTGGGCTGGAGGTTCCTGGCTGTGGTTCTCAACCCACATGGGGCTGAGCATGAAACTCCTTGGCGAGGTGCAAGGACAAGGACTCAGGGCTGTAGCAAGGAAGGGCAAGTGGGGTGCTGGCCCTGAGTGCATCCTAATCAGGAGCGCAAAGACACAGTAAGTAAAAATAATAAGCTGCAAAAGTAAAGAGCATGACATGTGCTAGCGTAAGGAAAGGAAGCACATAATTAATGTTTTTGCCCCAGGCACAAAAATACATAGTTAAGGCACTGCAAAGACTGGCAGCAGTGCCAAGTTCTGTGGCTTTGCATGATAAGAGGCATTTCTGGTGGTGGCCATATGCAAGCGGGGAGTTCTTTGATAGATCTGCAGGGTGGCTTTTTTCCCCGACCTTCCAGATCTGTTGTCACAGAGGCTGCCCATTCTCCTGGAAGGGGTAGCCTGCATGCTCAGCTGGGTCTCGAAGTTAGTCCCTTGCTTATTTGTGTACTGGGGTAGTGCCCGGAGGTGACCCAGGACTCCATTTTGCCAGGTGCTGTATGAACATTGAGGCCAGTGGGGCAGACAGGAATGGGCCTAGGAGGCAGATGGAGTTTTGTAAAGTAGGATTGCAGAGGGGAGGGGATAAGGCACGTGTCTGTAGACTGGCACGTGATTTAGATGGAAGACAGTGTTCCTTTGTCATCCTGCTGGGACCTGTTGTCCTGGGGGTGGGAAAAGGGCAAAATTCCTCTGTCTGACTTGTGTATTGAGACAGAGAGAGACTCTGTAGCTGGTGAGAAGTGTAAGCTGGTGTAAATGGCCCCTCCCCCTGACAGTTTCTCTTATCTCCACCTGCCTTGGTGGGAGGTATTTTCCCCAAAGGGAGTAGCTTTGTAGGTTTCCCATTGCTCATGGCTGTTCGCTATGCTAAGACCCACGTGTCTCATTCACACAGTATCTGAAAACCCTGCCAGATATCCATGGATGCTGGGACTCCCAGTGCTGAATTGGAGCTGGCTGTAGTGGGGGGAGTCCCTGGAAAATGTCTACTCAAGGACTGGTGGGTCGATCTTGCAGGCAGGCTGTGTTCTGTACTTCATTTTGGGTCCCCTTCTTCTGAGGAGCTTTTAGCTTTATGTTCTTCTGCAGGGAGCTGGTTTGGCTTGGAGGGATGGAGGTGGGGAGGAGTCAGTACATAAAGCAAAAGGTGGATGCAAAGTATATGTTCAAGCCAACTTCACCCCTCACCCCAGAACACAATGGGCTTAATTTTCCTCTACTTATACTTGTGTAAATCCATAGTCGCTCCACTGAAAGCAATGACTGAAGGTGATGTGAAAGGCTGCCCACTAGGCCCTCTTGTCCCAATGAGCAGAACCGTAGAGCTTTGCTCAGGTGCATGTGCGGCTGGGTGGTAAGGACCATGTGAGCTTTGATGCTCTGTCCAGGCTGCTTTCCTGGAAAATCTGCCCCATGTTGGGAATGAAGCAGCTGTGCTGCTGGAAGGTGAGAGCCATCTGTCTGCGGCACAACATGTGGCATTGCAGTGTTATCCACACTCCCCATCTGGGGAAGGGGTGGGCATGCAACCGAGTCTGTGCACCTGTTACTCCTGCAGCCAGGGTGGGTAGGTTGCAGAAAGCCATGGGATTTACAGCTGATCACGGGGAAGGGGGAATAGAAAGCAACTGGAGACAGGGCCTGAGTTGGCAGTTGCAATACACATGCTCTTTCTTAGCCATGTTCTCGCTTGGCTCCTCTCTGCCTTTCCCCTTTGCAGAGTAGAACTCTAAGCCAGGGCAGCCAACCCGCGGCTCTTCTCCCCCAAAAGTGCGGCTTGCGAAGCTGCTCCTGTGCCGTCTTCCCCCTTCCCCTGTGCTCACCGGGGCGGTGATTCAAAATGGCGCCCAAGATGGCAGCCATTGATAGGCGCCTGATATGGCCAAAAAGCCTAAGCTTGTTTCTTAAAGGGGCAGCCTCCTTTTTTGACAATTCTGTGGGGCTTTCCTCCCTCCCCTTGACAAGTCTGGTGCGGCTCTTAGCATTTTTTTCCGCCACTGTTTCTGCTCTCTTTGTTAAATGGGTTGGCCACCCCTGCTGTAAGCACTCGCACAGACAGGCATCATCCCAGAGAGGCAGGATGTGATATGGTGTGGACAAGGACCTAGGTTGAGAGGACTGGGAGCATGGGGAGCAGATGAAGCACTGTTCCCCTCTAGGAGCACAGGTTCAATTCAGCTGCACAGTGCAACGTAGCTCATTGATCTCTGCTGAATGAGCTGGTTTCTATTTCTAGCAGGCAGGTCTCTGCTCACAGAAAACAGCAGAGAAATTAGAACCAAGTCCAGGGGCTTGATCTCCACCTGCTGCCTCTCTGTTAGCCTGCAGTGTTCAGAGGCTTGGCCTGCATGACAAAAGAGCTAATGTCCCTCTCCAGGGCAGTGGATGGAGCACCCTGCAGCATTGCTGTAATGTCAAGTGGGAAGGGGGGAATTAACAGGACTGATCCTTTCCCCACAGTTGGCAAGTGTATCCCCCTGCTCCCTGGGGTTCCTGGAATAGTTCTAATGAAAAAACACAGTGTTCTGGTTTTGCTGATCTAAACCAGGCTTCTCTCAGACAAAAAATAGTTGTCCCATCTCTTCCTCTCCCTCCCCGGGTGTGTGTTGAGATCCTACAAATTGGAGGAATTTGGTGCTAGCAAGCACCAAGCAGCCATCCAGGTGTGTTCCAAAGCACAGCTAACAGCAGGCTGTTCTTTAATTGCTCCATATTTGAATTTAGTCATCCTGTGTGCTATGGTCTTGTGCCTGTAAGGTTGGGCTTGGGGAGAACGGGCACAGGGGACTTGAATATTCACATTCCATTGAACAGTACCTGTATCCTTAGAATTCTACTGAGCCTTAGTCTGGGGAATCGTGCCTCATTGCTACAGTAGGGAAGCAGGTGTCGAGTAGTTGTGTGGTGGCTTCTATTCATGGCTTTTACACTTCTTTGCTCTGTGTCATTGGGCAAGTAGCTGGGTGCCTGATTGTGCCACCTTTTGGTGATCCTCAATAGCTAGAACTATGGACACAATCCCATTGACTTAAACAGGACACTGTGTGCACGGGCAAGGAGGTACTGCTGGGGCCCTGTGTCATGATCTTCCTCCGTGTATCTGTAAAGTAGGAATGATGGTTAATTTTTCATCTGTATAACCCTGAGATCTCTGCTGGGTCAGTTTGAATGACTTGCTTTAATGAGCCCTGATCGCCTGTCAACATCCTCTTATCACCTGCTTCTTAAACAAGGCAGATCTACCCAGGAATGTATTGCCAGCTACTCTGAATCTCACTCACCTGTAACCTAAGGAGTGTAAGCCGCTTGGTGGGTGTAATTCCACTGAGTGTGGTGACAAGGGGCAGTGCTTGTCTCCTGAATCCAGGATAAAATTGTAATTTTGATCCCTTAAGCTTAGATCCATATCCTCCCTGTGCCCCCAAATTCATCCTGGTGGCCCATGTAAATTTCCTTCTTGTTCCCAAAGGGTCGCCCTAACAGCTGTGCCTAGCCAGTAACTGCTCACTCTGATCTTCCCCTGCCCAGATCTCGCTTCCTCAGGGTGACTCTTGGGATGGGCTCTCAGCACCCCATTTGTTTGAGGGGGTCTCCTTGCAGGTCACGTTTGCAGCTGACTCGGGCTCTGTCTCGTCCCCAGAGACTAGCCAAGGGACTGAATCTGCTCAAGCAGAGGAAATAGTTAAAGATTAAGGGAGGGGGTGTGTGCCGCTTACAGAAGAACATGCCATCCTCAGTGGGCCAATGGGAAGACAGACTGGATCTCACAGGGCTGCACGCCCTGTTTCAGATGTCTCTGCTAATTGCCACACTCCTGCTCAAGGGTTACTAGAAGTCAGCCTCCAGACTGGGAGCAGCCTGTGAGTAGTGGCTGGGGGCGGGAGGAAGGCTGAGCTGCTCTCCTGACTTCTTAGTTACACAAGCCACACACATGGCTCTACTCCCAGACACCCAAGAAGTGTGTTGGGGGAAGAGGCGAGATCTGCTCATCAGGCATCCAAAATGTACCCTTGTTTGTAACCTTGTAGCACTCCCTTGCTGTACTGCATAGGGGCCCCCCCTCCACAGTGGGAATGTGTTTGCTCCTGTAGCTTTGGATCTGCATAAAATTTTATGGAAACTGAATGACTCAACATGTGCCGGACGCAATGGGGGGGGGAAGAGGAACAGCTGCAGGTTTCTGTGCTTTCCACTGCTTCCTGGCCTCGTCATCACACTGGCCTGCTCCCTCCCACCGCCTGGAAATGACCCATGCAGGGAAAAATGTGTGTGTCGGGCCATGTATTTTTCCCTTCCCTTGTTCCCCCTACGTGTCTGCAATTTAACTCCATGCCTTGCCATGTCAATCCAGAGAGGAAAGAGACCCCTTCCCATCTTCTTACCAAATCCTGACCCTCTCTGACTCCTCATGGATTGTAAATGAGGCAAGGACTGTCAATCAGTATGTACAAAACCTAACCCAAGGTACAAGTCTGATTAGAGGCTCTAGGTCTTTCCGCAGGCCTGTGTTAGGCTCCCTTTCCCCATGGGATTGATCTAGTCCTAACTGCAACATTTGGGGGAAGAAGGTTGCTTTACTTTTAAAAAGAAGAAATTGCGTCTTTCCCCTTTCCCGCGTTATTGGGTAGAAAATGGGAAGCAGGGCCAGGTACCAAATTCCTGCTGCAAGCACTGAGACACTGTCTCCTGCGTTTTTTATTCCTACCTTTGCCACCACTGTACTGTGTAACCTTGTGCAATGCTGTGCCTCCATTTGCCCAGCTGTAAAATGGGACAATACTGACCCATCACTCTGGATCTTGAGATCTCTAATGATCTCTGTTATTGTATGCATGTAAAGTAGGAGTACTGGGTGTAGGCGCTCTTCTGTTCCTGGTGCTGCTGGAGGGTCGGGGGCTGGGATTTGAACCTATAGAGCTGAATTGTTTCTTACTGATGTTGTGAAAATATTAACTGGCTCCAGGCAAGAAGGGAGGGTCAGCTTGAGGCCCACTGTCCCAGGCTGAAACCCTCAGACTTCGGCTTCAACGCGGGGCCCCAGCAACTAACACTGGCCCTGGTGACCCCATTAATATAGGGTTGTGATGCACTTTGGGATCCCAAACTTCCGTGTTAGTCTCTCATCTGTGGGTCTTGCTCTCATCTGTGGGTCTTGCTGGTGGTGCATTCACAGGGATGTCCTCCCTCTCAACATGCCTCCCAAGGCCTTAGCCTTGCTAAATCCTGAACTCCAACAGGCCCCTGTGCACTGTCTGTGTCGTGTCGTGTCGAGCTCCCTGGGACTCTGATGGCAGCTCCTGTAGGGAGTTGCTCCCAGAGTCAGACCAGGCTTTCTGTTTTCCAATCCACATTTCTCTGACACGTCCACCTCTCTCCCCACTTTCATGCTGTCCAAATGACAGAGCCAGCTCTTCTCTTGGGGCTGAAGATCAACTCTTCCTTTGCTAACCAATGGCTGTCTCTGCTTGGGGAAAGGGGCAGCCTCCTTATGCTGGAGATTTGGTTGGCGTAAAATGCTTTGGAACCCTTGAAGCTCTGCACTGCTAAGGCTTTGTCAGTGGGGCCATGGCTCCAGTGCTGGGGGAGAGCTCTCACAGCACTGTAGGAAAAACACCTCCACAAGGGGGGTCGTCCCCAGAGTTGGGAGCCTGTCTACACTGACAAGTGGTTGTGCTGAAACTTCCTGTGTTCAGGTGGGTTGGAGATGCCAAATCAAAATTACTAATCGAGTAGTCGATGCAATTTGCACCAACTATTTGATTAGTCAATAAGGGCACCTCTGTGTTTGAAATGTAGCAACAGCCCCAGAGCTGCTACACTTCAAAGGTGAAAGTGCTGCAGGGGAGCTCGGGGCCAGCGGGGGACTCAGTCAGTCGCCTGCTGGCCCCGTGTTCCTCGTGGAGTTTCAAAATGGCAGCACCACATGGAGCATGGGGTCAGAGGGAGTCCCCAGCTGACCCTGGGCTCCATGTGGCGCTGCTGCTTTGAAGCACCCCCTTCACTGCCCCTTTCTGATAGGCAGCAAGGGGGGGAAGCGACATGTCAACGAGTGGGTTGACTGTCCAATGAGCATTTGCTCATCAGATAGTTGACTGACTAGTTGTTCACATCCTTAAGTTGGGTGACTTCCCCCCCCCCCCTTCACCCCCCACTCCTCCTGAGCATGAGAGTTTCAGCAGTCAGACAAGCCAGGCTGGGGATGTGCTGCCTGATCTGGTTACTTTACCCCCACTCATGTATGCTGCTTAGCCGGGAAGGGAGGGAAGGCTTGACTCGAATGAGAGCAGGGAACAAGGAGAAGCAAGACTAGAGATGGGTCATTTTCCCTTTATCGTGTACAAACAGGCTGGATAGGGCAGGATCCAGGTCCAATGGGTTTCAGGAGCTCTCAGATCCTGACCTGCTTATGCTGGGAAACAGGCTTGGCCCCTCCCAGATGCAGGTGCTGTTTTGTGATGGGAGCACCTTGAGTCTTAATTGGGATTCAGGCCACACTGTGATTGGTTGGGAGCTCTCTGGGATTCCCACCTAAGTCATTTCAAATTGTTCTGGGGGAACAGATGGCTTCTCAGCTCCTTGCTGTGCCCCTTCCCTCACCTTCTGCCAACCTCACATCATTTCATCTCCTCTGAAAGAGAGGAACCATTGAGTTGCCATCCCTTGTTCACCCAGCAGCCTCTCACTGCTCCATTCAGTGGATTTGGTCTCCGAGATCAAAGCCTTTCTCCATAACCCTTAGTCAGCTCTCTCTCTTTCACTCTCCCATCTCCAGCAAGCTGGAGTTCTGTACTTCATTGTGATTTAAATAGCCCCTTTGGGGAGGGGTCATGGGGACGGAGATCAGGATTGCAGCCAGAGTTTGGAGGGAGCTGAGAGAGAGACTCAAGAGAAATCCCTTAGGTTCCTTTGAAAAGCTTTAGGTGCCCAGATCCCTTTGAATTCCAGTGACTGTCACATGCCAGGAAGGGGAATCTGAGAGGTTGGATTTGCAGCCATATGAAGGTGTCATGGGTCCAAACCTCTTCCCACAGGGCTCATGTGATGTGGCACTGGGCAACCTCTGCCTTCATGTTAACTGGGGTAGTGAGCTAGAGGCAAGAGGAAAGCATCAGAGGGCATGATCAGTCAGGCTGGGGCACCCCGTTGGAAGCTCCCTGCTCTTGCTCTGCCTGAGTCACTGTTGATTAGATCAGCCCATAAGAATTGCTGTATCCTCTGCATGTCTAAGGACCGATCCCCATGAAATAGAGCAGTGGTCCAGCTCAACCATCTTTTCTCCGATGGTGGCCTATGCAGGGTACTTCAGAAGCCTGATGTGATGCTTCTAGTTGCACAATATTTTGTCCAAGGGCTGGAATTGCAACTTGGCTCAGCTCATATCCTGCATCTTGAGGAGCAAGGCCCTTGTATTATCCCAGCTGCTCTAAGTATTGGGGGCTTGTCACTGTTAATGTTGACTCTTTTTCCTCTTGTTCTCATTCCCCCAAAGGATCATCATCTCCACTCCATTTGCTGTGGTCTCCTACTTCCTGGTATGGTTCGTGCCAGACACCTCAAGTGGCCAGGTGATGTGGCATCTTCTCTTTTACTGCATGTTCCAGACGCTTGTGACGGTGAGTCCCTTGCCACACCCACCTGGGCCCCTTGGGAGGGAAAAGGACAACCTCTTCTCAACTGCCTGTCGAAGCTGAGAAAAAGGCATGGCATAAGCCGTCCTGACAGGTGCAAGAGGCTGAGCATTTGCAAAGGCTGTCCTGGGACCACCAAAGTCGTCTGGGTTTCCCACAGTCCTGATTGTACAACTCAGTCGTGCTCTGGCCATAGGTCTTTTTGACTGATCTGCCGTTGGGACTGGAGAGGTGAGACCAGTCATAGTGCCTCTCCTCCCCTCCAGGAGCGTAGGGAACTCCAAAAGGCCAGCCTTGAGTGGGGTGGAGCATTGCAGAAGGGAGCCAGGATTCCTGTTTGTTCTGGTATATAGTCTTGTACCTGGATGAAGTTTTCACAAAAGAATCTTCCAACCCATTCAATCAACGTGTCTGCACCAAAGGGTTAACTCTCTCTCTCTTGCAGTGCTTCCATGTTCCCTATTCAGCACTCACTATGTTCATCAGCAGGGAGCAGAGTGAACGGGATTCTGCCACTGCCTATCGTAAGTGCCCTTCCCTTCTCCCTTACAACTACAGTCTGTGCTTTCCCCCCCACCCCACAGCTTGGGTGCAGGCTCAGAAGTACATGTGCTCCTGGCATTTCACTTCTGGTCACTGGGAGGCAGCAGGCTTCGCCATTGAGTATCCTGTCCATTACATGTGCAGGTGTGTGTGTGGGGTGTGTCTCTTGCTGCTCCCACAAGATGTGTGTGAATCGTACACAGACGTTACTGGCAGGGAGCATATTTGCACATGGGCTCCTCCTTGCCTATGTGCACTTTCTGAATGGCTTCCAAAACTCCTTGCGCTTCACTTACACTGCAGCCACCAGATCCCTCTTATTAGACTATAAGGAAGGGCCTTTGGTGCTTCTCATGTAAAGTCCACATCTAACCTATGGCATGAGTCTGTCTGGACACGAGTGGTTGGGGGACTCTGCCTGCTGAGAGTTTGTCCACTGGAGAGCATAGTGGGTAGAGACTTTGGGTTCTGTTCCCAGCCTTCATGCTGAGCTGCTGTGTGATCCAGGGCAAATCCCTTCACCTCTCCATGGCTGTTTTTCCCCATGGAGTTGCTTCCTTCCATATGCTTGGAGAGCTGTAGAAGCAACTACTGTTACACACTGAGCTTTTGTGGCTGGCAGGATGGGTGCAGTGTGCCACCTGAGGGCTTTAAAGTTAGGCATGTGAATACAGCATGAAGCTTGCCTCTGGAGCAGCAGGCATTAGGATCCACTCTCCTCATTCTGTTGGCCCAGGGCATTGATGCGGACAACCCAGTTATGACCAGTGTGTCTCCTCTGCTCAGGTATGACCGTGGAGGTGCTGGGCACAGTGCTGGGAACAGCCATCCAGGGGCAGATCGTGGGTAAGGCGGATACTCCCTGCATTCAGGACTCCCCCTTCTTTGACATCACTAACTCTTCAGTGGCCATGGAGGAGGTGAACGTAACCCGTGACACCGGCTCCCTCACGGACACGGTAGGTCTGTGGCACCCTGGCCACTCACCCTCACTCTGCTCTTTCATCGCATCCTCTCCCTGCTGACTCAGCTGGACTCCGGAGGCAGGAAATGATGTGAAAGCCAAGTCTCTTGGTCTCTTTGCCCTGCCTCCAGATAGATCCCTGCATAATGAGATTGGAGCTGCTGTGGTGCTAAGGCACTGGGGATGCATGAGGAGGGCCGAGGAGCCTGTGGGGGGGTCCCGTCCCCCCGACACTGGGTGGGAGGGACAAGGAGCCAGAGCTATGCCTGCTATGGGCCCCCTCGCACTCACCAGCAGCGGAGAGGAGGGGGCGGAAATGGAGCCATGTGACTCTGCTCCTTGGCTCCCAGCTGCATCAGTTGGGGGAGGGCAGGAACATCCCCCACATTCAGCAGCAGGAGACGGAGTGAGGCAGCTGGGGGAGCAGGGTTGCTGCACTTTCCCCTGCCACTTCCAGTGAGCATGGGGGGTGGCTGACCCCAATCCCCCACCCCCATGCTAGTCTCCTGGGCTGTGTTGCTTGGAGGAAGGGGTGGGGCAGGACCTAGGGCAGAAAAGGTGTTGTCCTGGCCCTCTGCCACTGGCGTAGGGTGGTCACATAGCCAGTGCACTACCACCACCCATGTCCTTCTTTAATGGCTGCCCCTAAGCGAAGAGACTTGGGGGTACTGATCTCCATGCAGCAAGTATAGGGAAGAGTCTCATGGGTACTGCCCACTCCAGTCTTAGTGAGAGCTCCGTCCGGTGCCTGCGTGACACTGGCTGCGCCATTGGCTAGTGCTCTCCAAGAAAGGTTGATAGAAGGATCCTGGGGGAGCAGCTTCACTAACTGGCTCTGCATCTGTCTTGCGCAGAGAAACGCGTACATGATCGCAGCCGGCGTCATCGGTGGGATCTACATACTCTGTGCACTCATCCTGTCGCTGGGCGTGCAGGAGAAGCGAGGTGAGCGCTAGATGTTCAATATCGATTAATTAAATAGTCGATTCACCCCATGATTTCTTATCGGTCAGTTGACTATTCTATAGTCCCTGGGCAGCCCCTGCTGGGGGTGGTGGGCAGGGATCTGAGCTCCTGAACCCGGCACGAGCTGGAACTGAGCCAGGCAGCCTGCCCACCTGGCTCCTGATATACTTGAAATGCAGAGCCACAGCAGGGGTAGGTCCGGCTTGCACTGCATCCTGGGACTGAGCTGGGCTGCTGGCCAGCCTGCTAAACAATGTACTGGCAAGGGGTGGGGGGGAAAATGCGTGCAGTCTGTAGCATTAACCTATAAGCTTTTGCTTCTCAGTTAATCGACTACACTAATACATCCCTAGTGAGCGCGGGAGGTGGTGTCCCTTAACGTCAGTACTTGCAGTGTCCAGAAGAGCTATCTAAGCAACTGGCCAGCTTGAACCTGGGTATGGGCCATCTCACCTGTTTGAGCAGCATTAGACTGGTGGCTCCTTTCCACCTGACTCTCCCTAATAATATGGGCAGAAAGCAGGGAAGGACCAGGGAAGGGGAAATTGCACAAGGTGGGAATTCCTATTAAAAGCTGTCCTCACCTGCTGTAGGTGAAGCTGCCTCCAAAGCAACACCCTGGCTTCAGCCAGCCAGCCAGCCAGCCAGGAGCAGATGACCATGTTTTCTGCCGATCTCTTTAAATGGGCCCCATTGTGAACTATGTCCTTTGGACTGTAGTAATTCACCAGCCTCTCCCCTGGCAAGCCCTCTCCCTCTCTGCTATAAGTGAACACGCCCCAGGCTGGCACCCAACCCTGCTCTTGAGTAGTTCGGATCTGGGAAGGAAAAACTTCTAGCTTAGCATGAAGCGGGGACTGTGGCAGCCCTGCAGCACCTGCATGAAACCAAAACGTTCCAATATAAAGCATGGAGACTAGGGTGCTTGTAACACACCTGGTGGGGGCACAACTCCATTTGGGGGCACAGGTGGGGAGCTCCTTTCTGGGGGGGGGATGCATGGCAAATGCAAAGAATCCTGTCCTGGGCTCAGTGGGTTCCTGCTTGATTTACCCTTCCCCCTCCCACCCCCAATTCAGTGCATGAATCCCAACTCTTCCTGGGAGTCGAAGCACTTACTGCTCCTGCGCCTTTCCTCCTGGCTTCTTCATCAGCCCGTGCTATTAACTCCAGTTTATCAGCCAAAACTAGGGAGGGACGGAGTCCAGGTTAATGTAAACCAGGAAGGTAGGGGTGGGGAACAAGCACACCGCGTCAGAGACCATTTCTTGTGTAAACCTCGAGGGAAGGGCTGTGTCCGTGACAAGACCTCCTCTCTCGCTGGACAGTCTGAGGGGACCATATCACTGCAGGAAGCTCCTGGGAACTTGTCTTCCTTGCTGTTTACCCATGTACATCTTGCAGCCTGGCTCTGTCTGACCGTCTAGCCCCCCAGGTGCTGGTGGGAATTGGGTTATTACATGGCTGCAATAACAGTCTGAAGTGGGATTTTGGTCCTGAGCACAGCTAGGTTTTGTCCACTCTTAACAGGATGCCTCCACTACGGCAGTGCTCTACTGATGCTGGGAGAAGAGATCTAGATGACAGGAAGTTTAGATTTTTCTCCCAGCTCTGCCACTGGCTTGCTGTGTTGTCTTGAGCAAGTCACTTAACTGGTCTGTGCCTGACTTTCCCATCTCTAAAATGAGACTCATGGGGACTTGGCTCACAAGAATGTTCCAGAAAGCTGGGGGAAGTCCATTATTTGAGACTGGTTAATACTGAATCCCAATGGTACATTTTTCTTACCCAGTGTACTGCAGTAATGCCCCCCAGCCGCCCCTCCCTGTCTCTTGCAGCATTGTTATGCCAGGGTGTCTTTTCTCTTGGGGGTCTAATCACCTGCTGATCCTGCTCTGCTCCCCAGATGCCGTGGCGCTCCAGTTGGATGAGCCCATCTCTTTCTTCCAGGGGCTGAAGTTGGTGATGAAACATGGTGCCTACGTTAAGCTGATTGTTGGCTTCCTCTTCACCTCGCTAGCCTTTATGGTAAGAAAACGGCCTTGGGCAGGAACAGTGTGGCTTGAAGCCCACCCTGAAGGGGGAGGAAATACCTACAGCTGGCAGTCCTCAGCCAGTTATGCAACTGTAGAAGAGCAAAGGGGGCTGGGGGGAGTCAACTACTAGAAACCTGCCCTGAGGCAGATAACATCAAGGCTTGTGGAATCTCCTGCAGCAGTCAAGGTGGGCTATGTGCCCTGGCTGGAAATCATGTCTCTCTCCATGCTTCCAGTAGATGTGGATTGTGCCTGTTCACTCTTTTCCTCTGCTCTAGGGACCCTCCTAATCCAAATGCCACCATCCTTTTGCCTTAGCTATCTTCCCTGTCCTCCTGGAGGCAATTGCTGGTGCCCTGCCACCCGCTTCCATCTTGTGACCTTGGCCTAAACCCATCTTTGGCCCTGTTGCTCGACTCCCCTGGGTCTTGTTTACAGATGTCGGGACAGTCTCTGCCCTGAGAGAGTTCCTGAGAAGGTACATTTGAGGGCAGGAGGGGTTGGAATCTTAGTCCTGTTGGAGGGGGTATTTCCCTCCTGTTATACTCAAGGCCTGACTGCAGCAGCAAGCTGCGTTCATAGAGCCCCCAGCCTCAGGGTGTCTATGCACTGGATCCAGCTAGAGCTCTCTGCATTTTTCCTGTGGGGTAGGCCTGGGGTCTGTAGGGAATCCAGTTTCTCAGTGTGGGGAGCAAGGGCATTCAATGTATTTTTTCCCCCTGGAAATGTGAATTTTCCCATCCAGCTCTGTGATCTTCCCGTATCTGTTTCCTTCTCCAGCTGCTGGAAGGGAACTTTGCCTTGTTTTGTACCTACACCCTGGGATTCCGCAATGAGTTCCAGAACATCCTCCTGGCCATTATGGTACGTATCAAGTGTGTGTGTATGTGGCACCCTTCCCTCCCTCAACCCTGTCTTCCTGGCCAGCTCTTTGAGGTAGAGAGTCTGTCTGAACAGTGCTTAGCTCAATGGGACCCTGATCTCTTTGGGTCCTGAAACAGTACAGTAATAAACCTGAATAAGAATTGCTGCCTTCACCTGGCCATCTCCTCCCTTACCATGGTGGCTTGAGGCTACTGGTCACTGGGGATGGAGACTTGACTATGGAGCTAAAGCAGAGAGGGAGCCCCAGGTGAGAAGCAGGAAGGCGGAGGGAGATCCTGGCTGGAAGTGCCTGGCATGTGGGGGGAAGGTGTTTGGAGATGGCCTCAGGATGGGGGAAGGGGAATGAGTTTCTTAACCTGGTTCCTGGAAACCACATGGCCAGCTGGCGAGAGCAGCAAGTCCTTTGTTTGCATTTGAAGCTGACCATGAAAGGGGGAAGAAGAAAGGCCGCCTGGGCCCTTTGTCCAAACCCTGCCATTTTATTTTATTTTTCTTTCCATGAGGGGAAAAAGAGCCCTGGGTGTTTGATTGCAGGGAGATGCTGAATGGAGAGAAGAGAGGGGATTGTCTGGGAACCCTTTGGCTAGATGGAGAATGAGGGGGCCAGGGGAATGCTTTGTCCTGCCAGAAAGGCAGTGAAAGAAAGAAAACCCGCCCCTGGCTCTAGGGAAACACAAGGGCTCAGAAGTGATGGAGGCAGGAGACCAATCCCAGAGCTGAATGTGCCTGCCCTGCATCCATGAAGCCAGTGGCCTGGTGCCTGCTCCGCCCAGGGCCCCTCTTGCACAGGGTGTTTGTCACGTGTCTGGCTGCAGCACATTGGGTCTCTTGTTCTGTTCTAGGGGCCATTTTGCTTCCGAGCCATCTGGCAAAGTGGTCACCAATGTTCCCCTGGCCTGGTCCAGAACAGACTCTTCCAGCGCTTGCTGAGCCCATGGGGCTTTGCAAGGCTGCTTCTGGAGAGAGTCTAAGGCGTCTGCAATGAGGTCCTTGGAGCTTGGGCCATCTGGTGTACATGAAAGAACCAAGGGGGCTCCAAACACAGGCAAAAGCCCAAATTCATCCCTCACGCATCCTGGCCTGACCTCAGGCTGACACCCCAACCAGCACCACTTCTCCTGTGCTGGAGGTAGATACCTGGCGTATCTGGTGGACAAGGCTTCTGTAGAGACTGGCTGGCCCAAGACCCAGCTCTTTTTTTTTTTTTTTTTTCCTCCCCCCCCTCATTTGTAGCTCTCTGCCACCTTGACTGTCCCCCTCTGGCAATGGTTCCTCATGCACTTTGGGAAGAAAACTGCTGTGTATCTTGGGATCTCGGTGAGTACGCCTCCTGGGGTCCTGGCGAGGGGCAGAGAATGGTTTGTCGCTCTGTGCCTCCTAGGGAATCCTAACAAGTGGAAGCCGAGAGACTAGAGCGGGGGATATAAACCATATGCCTCCAGGCAGCCGATCCAGAAGGGGGCAGGAGTAGGGCTGTCCCATCCATAGGATGGTTTAGGGGTGGCCACCCCAGGTTCTGCACTTTGGGGGGGCCCTACAGTGGCCACCTCACCGTCCTATGGGAAAGAGGATTACGGGGGGCCTGGTGTGGGGCCACAGCAGGGGACACTTCCCGCCCCCCGCTGCGCCGCCCCCCCCCCCCCCCACACACTCACTCTTCATACTTGCTGCAGTGGCAGAAGCCGGAGCAGCTTGGCAGCCTGCTCCACTGTGCTTCTCCCTGCCACCCTCTCTCGGCCTGCTGTGCTCAGCTTCTCCGCAGCCCCAGGAAGCAGAGTGCTCTGTTCCCGCCACTGTGGAGAAGTGGTGTGCAGCAGGCCTGGAGAGAACAGGAGGGTGGGGCACAGCAAAGCCAGCTGCCAGGCCACTCTGACTCCTGCCATTGTGGTAAGTGGGGGTGAGGAGCGACCCCCTACTGCTATCCTGCACCAGGCCCCCCCATCCGTGTTCCCTTTCATTTTTTCCATCCGTGGGTGGAATAAATGTTGTTGTTGGCACATGCCTCAGTGCACCACCAGCAGAAACACATGCTATTGGCTGTGGGCCCTCTGCTAATCAGATGGGCGGCACTTGAATCTCTCCTGGGCAGCTGCCTAAGCGCTTAGCTTACAAGGAACACTGACCTTCCCCATTCCCAAGTAATCTGGCTCATGTTGCTCAGGGAAGGGGAAAAGGTCATTGCAGGGGAGGGAAGGGGTACAGTGGGGGCAGAGTTTGGGGGAAGGGGTGGAGTGGGGAAGGATGGAGAGGGCGTGGGGCCTGTGGTGAGGGGTTGCCTTGGGTCCCATGCCAGGGGTAATGGGGTGGGGGTTGCCCCACACTCTGTGCCCCCTTAGGGAGAGCCCTGGAAGCAAAGGGGAGGAAGAAGGGGTACTTCGAAGGGGCAGAGATGCACAGCTGATCCCCGGCTCAGCTGTGCGGCGCTGTCCCTTTGAAATGCCACTTCGGGGCTCTGGGGAAATGCTGCACAGAACTGCGGTCAGCTGGGGAGTCTCCAGCTGATATTGAGTTTGCCGAAACACCGTGCAGAGCCTGGGATCAGCTGACCCTGACTCCACGTGGCATTTCAAATTGGCAGCATGACATTGTGAAATAAAGTAAAAGGTTCGGAAATGTGGCTAGTCCCAGGGAGGTGCAGAAACAGGCAAACTATTACTAAATATCTCTTAAACTTTTATTAGAATGCTTCCAATTATAGTTTTTACTTTTAGTCTCTTACATGCGTGGCCGCCAAATAACTATTAGTAGGAGCAATAAGCAAAGTGCAATACAGTAAATGAAAATTCCCTGAGCTTTTTCTAAGTCCCAATAGTTGTCAATAAGGGACCAGGGATTATCAACAGTTACATTTACATCCATCTTACTCATAAGGCTAACTATTTATCTAAAACTCTTAACACTACTACTTAACAAAACTTCTAACTAAGTTTAGATAACAATACTCGCACTTAAGAAAAACACAGTACAACAGCAACAACGGCATAGTTGGTATACGTTACGCTCTACAGGAACTCGTTTGGGTTCGGTGAGCGGGAGATGGCCCTCGGGTGATCAGTCCTTGGACCTGGCTCGTATTCTGCCTTCTAATGACTTATTCGGGAATTCTCAATTTGATACAGGAGGAGAAGCTGTTTTATAGAGAGAGCTTTTGCGCACTTTTTGTGATAGGCTAGCAGACCTTGTCTGTTAAGTGACAGGAGTAAGGGGGTGAGATGGTTTCCTGTTTTTCCTTTTCTGCCTTATCGGGCATGGCACAGTCAACACAACCAGCACGAACTTTACATGAACTCTTCAGGTCTGGTTTTGGTTCCTGTTCTTCGCTGATCTTTAAGTTACATAGTGTAAGGGTTTTTCCATCAATGGGAAGTTGACCTTTTGTTTGGTGGCAATACGCGCGAGGGGCCTGGCCAGCAAAGAGCCTGCTTTCACAGACATGAAGCCTGGAGTCAGCAGGGAACTCTGAGTCCCCTGCTCACCCCAGGCTCTATGCTGTGCTGCTGCTTTGAAAAGCACAAGAGCCCCCGCTAGGGACTCTTGTACATTTCAAAGTTGACAGGCTGCATGCAGCCTGGAGTCAGCAGGACGCCCTGGGCTGCATGCAGCATGCCAGCTTTGAAATGTACAAGAGTCCCTAGCAGGAGCTCTTGCACATTTCAAAGGAGAAATGTAGAAGTGCTTATTGACTTTTTGATAAAAATTCTATCGACTAGTAAATTAACCATTACTTAACATCCTTACTCGTAGGTAGTCATGGCTGAGAGGCCAAGGAAGGCAGGGCCACAGGGACTGAATTATTCTGAGCCTGGCACAGAGGGTGTTGGTGGGACAGCAGCGTTTAGCAAAGTTGCATTGTGCTGTGGCTAGATCCTGTGCCATCAGCCAGCACCTCCAAGTGCTGAAACGCACCTGAGAGAAGATGGGGAAAGGCCAATTGGCCAGTTGGGTCCATGCTAATTATACACTGCCTGGTGGGTGAGGTGAAACCTGTTCGTTCTTGCCTCCATAGTCCGCAATCCCCTTCCTCATCATGGTTGTTGTCCTGGAGCGTAACCTGATTGTCACCTACGTTGTGGCCGTTGCAGCTGGGATCAGTGTCGCTGCTGCTTTCTTCTTACCATGGTGAGTGGGAGGCCTCTGACTACCACAGAACTGCAACCCCAGTTCTGTCACCATCAGACAGGGAGACACGTGCTGAAGCACAGCAGTGACATCTAGCAGTGACGTCTGGCTGACATCTCTACTGGTGGGGTCTGCCTAGGGCGTGAAGCCCCTCTTGTCGGCATGTAGGGCACTGGGCCTTTTCAAGAAGCAGGTGACCCCACAGTCTGTGGCCCATTCCTATGCCTCTACTTCAGGAGAATTCTGCACTGTTCTTGGAGGGGAATTTGCCTAACCTGGGGATGAGGAGACTCCTGGAAAGGGAAGCATGAGTATCCCTGAAGACTTGAGGATCTTGTTAGCTTCTTGCTGAGGCTCACACGCTATCCTCTCTCAACTCAGGTCCATGCTTCCGGATGTCATCGATGACTTCAACCTGCAGCACCCAGACTCCCGCGGCCATGAAGCTATTTTCTTCTCCTTTTACGTCTTCTTCACCAAGTTTGCCTCTGGGGTGTCTCTGGGGATCTCCACACTCAGCTTAGAGTGAGTCTGCATGCTGAGCCTGGAGGCAGGGGACTCATTAGGAGACCTGGTATCTGGGCCAGAGAAGAAAAGCCTCTCAGACCCTGTAGTCTGGAGTGTCTCTGTTTTCAGCCACCAAGCCATGGAGGAAATGAGAATTAGCCATTCAGTGGGCTGGCACTGAAGGCAGTTCCACGTGCATCTCCCTGGCAGCTCTTGTGCTAGGAGGGAGGCTCATTCCAAGTTGAATGTCCATAGGCACTAGGAGAAATCTTAGGAACTGGCCCATCTCTTGGGAGCCAGTGTGATAGTGAATTGAGGTGCTAGCTCTTGAGGTCATTCCTCTCCTTGGAACTTGTATGGCCCAGAAGACCTCTGAGTTTTTTATTTCTCCTCCCGAAACCCCTGTGAAGCCTGTCTGTGCTTCTCGTTCAAGAGGTAGATGCTGCCCTGCTAACTGACTTGCTCAGAGTCACGTGGGATGTCTGTGGCGGAGTGGGGAGCTGAACCTAAGTCGCAGGCTGATCCCTGCTGGGCTGGCAGTCCTCCATTGCTTTGTCAGGGGACTGAACAGACAGCAAAGCTGGAAGCTTGGAGACCTTGACAGCTGTTAGTTTAATGGTTGGAGGAGCTGATGCTCCTTGCTAGATGAAGGCTGATGTGATGCTAAAGCAGCGCATGCTGGCCCAGCAGTAATTCCCTGGGAATCCTGAGCTGTCTTGTGGCCGTTCTTTGCCCCCACTCCATGTACCTCTGCAGAGCTAGGGCTGGTGCGGAGAGAGGAGGCTGGTAATCCCTTTGCCTACATTTCTCTTGCTTGACAGTTCCTCTTGCCTTAGCTTTGCAGGGTACAAGACCCGGGGCTGCTCCCAGCCCAATGCGGTGCACTTCACTCTGAAGATGCTGGTATCAGCAGCCCCTGTGGGGCTGATCCTGCTGGGCCTGCTCCTGTTCAAGCTCTACCCCATTGACGAGGACAAGCGGAGGAAAAACAAGAAGGCCCTGCAGGATTTAAGGTAAGAGCTGGTTCTGTGCTGCGGAGGAAGGGCTGCACTCATCCTGTTGGGCAGGTTCTAGCAGAGGATGATCGAGAAGGACCAAGATTCTCACTGGAGCCCTGACCAACCTGACCCTAACTCAACAAGCTGAAAATCTAATCACTCCCGTGAGGCCCTGCAGTTGCAGCTAGCCACTGTCAGCCCTAAAGCACCACCTGCCCTGTGAAAGGGGCGGCTGCAAGACCCTACAGTGCTGCTCAGTGGCACCACCCAGTAGGTGGCTTCCTAGGGCTGCGGCATCATAAGATGCTAGACTGGTAGAGTGTGGCTAGCAGTGGAGCAGCGCACCCCCAGCCACGGTGCAGCCGCAGTACGTTGCTATGGGATGGTGAAGCACTGCAATAAATATAAATACTAGGGATGTAAGCAACTAGTCAACTACCTGAAAAGCCTAAGCCTGTATGAGGCGGGAGCGGGGGGGGAAAGAGACGGATGCAGAAGCCGGCTTAGAAGCTGGTTCCCCTCAGCACCACCTCCACGGTGTGTTTGTTGTGGGGGAGGCAGAGGCACTCGTGCCGGGTCCCAGACCTACCCCTGCTGCAGCTCCAGTGGCTCTTACTACAATTAAAATGCAGAGGCGCAGCAGTCCAGGACCCAGTGCGAGCCGGGACAGCTCAGTCCTGGCTCACACTGGGTCTGGGACCTACCCCTGCTGCAGCTCTTCAGTTTAAATATAGTATGAGCTGAACTGCCTGCACCCCTGGTTCCTAGTAAGTTTAAACTGCAGAGCTGCAGTAGGGCCTCTTATCAACTCCTTGTGTAGTTGATACAAGTTGTATCGACTACGTGATTAGTCAGTTACCCACTTCTTAATAAATACTCATGAAGTATGGGCATTGCCTGTTTCTGTAGCTGCTGCCTGGCTCACCACTGAGCCTTCCACTGCAGGAGCGAGTGGTCTCTGCTGCTTCCGCCACACCCACACAGTGCTGCATTTGCTGACTTTGTGGAGCTTGACAGAAGGAAAAGCACTTGGGCTCAGGGAAAGGAAGTCTTCCCCTTTGATTCACCCTGCTCTAGGACAATGGGGACCAAAAGCTGTCGAGCATTTCACAACCATCTGGTGAGCTCTGACATGGGTGGGCAGGTCTCCATACAGCTCCTGATGGACTCTTCTCTGCACCTAGCAGAAACTGACTGTCACCCTGCTGGTCATCTGGGCAGAGAGACTAGGGGCCGAATGGGGCTGGACAGGGAATGTACAGTAGCTCTGTTCTGGCATTGGTCACTCCAGAGCCCTGAGACACTGGCAGCACATGGGGAACCTGGCCCCATTGTGCCCATCCTGCAGCTAAAAGGAGGGTTCCCTTTCTTATCACTGCCCCTCTCCTCCCCATGCGGGCTGGCCGGCCCTTGCTTTAAAGCCCAGAATGCTCTCTGAATTGAGATACTGGCTAGAGGGAAGAGGGTCAATCTTGCCTGATGCTCTCTAACACTTTTCTTCCCAGGGGGGAGGAAAACAGCAGCACCTCGGACTTGGACTCCACAGAGCTCGCCAGCATCGTGTGACCCCCCGGCTCCGTTCCATCCACGGTTTAGACACTTGGCGGCTTCTGCAACTGGATGGGGTTGCTACTGGGCAACCCTGTTACCCAGGATCCCTGGAGGTGCTGGTGATGTGCTAGGTGGGGCTGTGTGGTGAATGTTACACGGGATCTGTGGGCAGTTGTCTTGTGCCTTCCATGGGATCTGTAGTGTTCCACGGGATCTACTCAGTGCTATACTAATGTGCCTCTTATTGAACAACTACGACAGTAGCCGGGCCAGGAAGCTATTGCTCATAACATGCAAGAGACTTGTGCATACTGTCTGCCTCTCTCACTCTAATTTGCCTGGTCCTGCAGACTCTGAATACAGCACAGACCCTTGGAGTACTGTCTCTGGATCACTCATGGACCCATGTGGTGCTGGTAGTGTACATTACACTGTCAATGTGAATGAGCTGAAGGGTAATGCGCCTGTATAGTTTGTAAAAGGAGGACACTAATGTAGAAAGAGATGTGGGCTTTTTTTATAAAGTCTAATTAACTTAATGATGTTGTAAATAAAAAAAAAAAACCCTATTTGTATATGTCTGTACGGAAACCACATGGGAACTATTAATATTAATTTACATAACAGTGGGGCTATGTCCCCTGGATTGGTACAGTGGGTTTTTTTCCTCCCTCTAGGGGCTGTCATCCTTGCAAGAACAAAAGGGCCAAGGTAGCTGAGCATCAGAGCATGCCAGCCCTGCTTCACCATGCAGGACACCTGTTGGCAGCCTTTCTGTCTAGATGGAAGGCTGACTTCAGGGCAGAAATGACTGGACTGGATGAAAGCCCAGTTCCTTCCCCCTGGAACTAGAATGCTTTAGCTTCCCAGCTCCACAGACATGAGTTCCTCTCCTCCCTCAAGTCAGCCGGGTAGGATTGATTCCTCTCACAGACCCAAGGCACTGGAATGCCTTAATCCCTGGCACTTTGAATGTGCTGCACAGGCACTTAACCCTCTGCCTCCTCTCTACTCAATGCCCACACAGAAGGAACCTAACAAAGCTCCTGTTCTTTTCTTCTAAAAATCAGTTGGGCTGGGGGGGAGGGAGAGGGATGAATAAAACAATTTAGTTGCAGAGATTTTTAACATGGGGCTGGAAAACGGAGAGGTAGCTGGGGACCAAAAAAAAAGCCAAGGCCACTTTTCTGTGGCACTTAATATGTAGCCAGGCAAAGGCTGTGCAAAGATTGTAATCCTTGCTAGAACCCCCAACAACAGGTGAAATGTATGTACCCTTGGTTTGGAGAGGGGAAAGTAATGGGCCAGGGAGGGGTCCCTACCTCTCCCACAGCCATGTGGCAGGGTCTGAACGAACACCAATACAGCTGGAACATTGGTCTTGATAACGAAGCAGGGAAAAGCCAGGTGAAATTCAGTCAAGGGTAACAAATGCGATGCAGCATCTCCTCCAGCTAGTACAGTGGGGGCAGGAGACAGGATTCAGCAGGAGGACTACTGCCTGCAGCGCAAGTGGGAATGGATACCACAGCGGGAGGCTGAATTTCTTGCTACTCCATAACCAGGGCATGCTGCAAGAGCTCTTTAGGGCAGGGACAGTGTTGGCTTTATATAAAGGGCTGTGCATGTTTCTGGCACTGAATGAATTGTGCACAGATGGCAAAAAATGGCGGAGACTGACTTCTGGGGGATCTGAGTGGTAGGACTCCTGCAGTCAAATATAGAACAAAGTAAAGCGCTGTAGAGAGGGGTGGGTTTACAAATAGAAAAGGGATTATTTTCAATAGGAATGCTCGACCGGCTCTGCTTAGGCCAAGAATGCAGGCAAGTAAAAACGAACCCTGAAGCTAAATGAAGCAGGGGCTTTTCTGTCAAGGGGCAGTGCCAAGGCCATGCCTCTGGATGCAGAGGGGCTGATCAGATGACATCCACTGAGGGCCTGGGGCTGAGTAAGGTAACAGCTGAGGCAGCGCTGTGTACAATTCCAGACCCAGGCTGGGTGGCAACACTGGGGAACTGCCTTGTTTTGCAGCCAGAGGCTGATAAGCGCCTTATGGCTACTAACTGAAACTGGACTTTACAATTCATAAGAGAGCTTCTTGTGAGTGACAAGCGGAGCTGGAGATGCGTCTGCTCTGAGGGCAAGGGGGTGTCAGAAAGGGCTGGGCTGTGAGGGACTCAGGAGAAAGACCATTAGGCCCCACTGACTGACTTTGAGCAATAGCTATCAAAGGCAGCCTTAGAAATGGCCTTGGGGCCTGGGAGAACAATGCTGATCAAGACAGCCAGGCAATTCTCTGGCTTGGAGTTTGTCTTCAGTGGCTGGGAGGAACCCTGAGCTTTTGGCCCTCCCCAGGCATGGATGAGGTAGGATTTGCTCCCAGTCCCAGGCTGTCCCTGTAACAAGTGGCTGTTTCCTCACTCCACTCTGAACCTAGGGGAAAGCATAGATTCCTTTGCACCCCCTGCTTTGTGGTTCTCATGCTTCTCCTGGGCCAGGGAGTTATTTGCTGCACTAAGATGTCAAACAAAAGCTTTTCCCCCTCCTCAGCACTTCCCCTCATGCACACTCCACCCAGTTTCCTTACTGGCACTCTTCCGACACCTGCCACCCAAGCCATGGGCTGACTGTCATCATGGCTCCCAGGGTAAAAGAACAAGCATTCAACTATGCCTGAGTTTACATCCAATGTACTGTTAAGAAAGCCTAGTGTGGCTGTATCTGCTTAACCCACCTCTGGGGTCTCACATGGCACATAACAGAGGTGCAATGTTCCCTCTAATTTTTTCCATTCGTGTGTAGAATAATTTTATGGGCACTGAGCATGTGTGGGTGTGCACCACCAGTAGAAACACTGCCAGCTATGGGCGCTCTGCTAATCAGCCAGGCAGCACCAGGATCTCTCCTGGGTGGCTGCCCAAGGCATAGCTTACAGGGAGCAATGCAGAAGTGGTGCCTCAAAACACCAGTGGGGCAATAAAATAATTAATCTGAAATTCTTCTTCCTTAAAAGCAATAGGCTGACAGGGTTCATGGTAACAGGCATTTCCCTGCCCAAGCCTCTGTGTGCCACCCTAGAGTGGCTGGAATGGGCAGAGAAAGCACGAGCAGGATGTTTGGAGAGGGGGACAAGTAAGTATAGTGGCACTCTGGGACTGGCCCTAGAGAGCCCTTTCCTTTATCTCAAGTGTGAAGCCAGCGAGATGTTTGTTCTCTTTACTAGTGTGTAATGTATTAATGGAGAAATCCAAAGCACCACAGCTAGGATGTGTACATTCTTTCTCAGCGGAAAGTCAATTATAACACAAGAGTTTTTCATACAATCCTCAACCACTCCAGCACCTCTTTGCACTAAATTAGTTACGGATCACTTCACCCAGCACTGACTTGCAACCATATCTGGGGTGGTTTTCATAGACCATGACTGATGGAAAGACATCAAAACCAGTGGTGGGCAACTTGTGGCGCACTGGGGTTCCACCTGCAGCCCACTCAACCCTATATCTCCCCCTTCCCCACACACCTTTCATGTACTGGTGCCCGGTAATTCTTCCTCCTCCCTCCCAGCATTTTTGGAAGGCCATGAATCTGCTAATGCATGCTCATCATCCCCACTCCTCCGCCTGCTTCCAGCTGATTTGCGCTATTCCAGCTCTGGACGGAACGGGGAGGAGCAGGGGTGGAGTGTGAATCAGCAGATTCATGGTGTTCCGAAATTGCTGAGAGCGGGAAGAATAGGAAGTGTGGGACTCCAGTACCCCAGTGCACAAGAGGTTTGGAAGAAGGTGGGAGGGAGCAGGTGCACGGGCTGCAAGTTGCCCACCACTGGGTTTCAATCTTGTGGCCCACTGAGTCAAAGGAGGGCCACTCATGGGGCCTACTCACTACTCTTGGTTGGCCACTGTGATCAAGGCTCAGGTCTATAACCCAGTTGTCAGCCCTAAGCTCCTCTATGAATATAAAAGCTCTGTGACCTACTGACAGCATCTTACAATTCTGGAAAGGTACAACCACAGATGCCCTGGGAAGACCACCTCACTATCACCAACATCTCCCTGAAGCCAGTGTCACCAGCATGGAAGCAATGATCTTTCCACACCAACTCCGCTGGGTTGGACGTTCTGTGCTTCTCACCTCCCAAAACAAGCCCTCTATTCTCAGCTCCAGCAGAGTCAGAGATCCCGTGGTAGTCAGAGAAAATGCTACAAACACCCACTGAAAGCATATTGCAAGAAAACTGATGTGGATCTCAAAAACAGGAAGGAGCAAGCCACCAGACGACTTCAGTGGTACCACAAGGTCCATCACGCATGGTGGCCTGCTTCAAGGAGAAGCGCCTTGTGGAAAAGAGAGAGAAGGAAAGAACTTTCTCACAGTAGCCAGTTGCCCTACTGGAAAATACCTGTACCTACTGCAAGCACATCTGTGGTTCCTGAGTCATCCTAGGACCTATATGTAAATCCATGATAGAGATTATTCTAAACCAAGGGCTTGACAATGCTAACAATAGAACACAGCTTTGCCTCGAGCCTTCCAAAATCATGAGCCTGGCTTCAAAATCATGAGATTTTTTTAAAAATCTCATCCAGTTTTTTTTTTTTAAATCAGTTTGGGATCCTTTTTCTTTGCTTTCTGGTTTCTGAGCCTTTAGAGTCATAGTCAGGCCATGTTCTCAAGCTGCTATCTGCAACAATGAGGTATAGAAACTTCTTTAAATGAAAGCTGAGCTGCTCACAATTGCCTGCCTCTGGGAATTTTAAGAAAAGCACTAAATATCATGAGAACTGGCAACATTGACAAGACGTGAAGGCTGGAGGTGAAGACGACTCTATCTAGTTGAATCTGCAAAGGGGAATGATATCACAAAAGGGGACAGACAAGAAGTTGAAGCTTGAATAATTGTCAAATGGGGAAATGAATTGGAATAGCCCCCCTATGGACACTTGTTCTGGAGTAAGCATGTCTGTCTTATTCATTTAAATTGGTGATTTTCCCCTCTTGCCCCTTCCCCTCTCCGCTTGGGAGGCTAGCCTGCTGGCCCCTCCCCTTCTGCCTGAGGCCCTGCCCCTGGCAAACCAGAACCGGAAAAAGTCCCCCTTAACGGGAGGAGCCCTGGCTTGCGCACCCCAGCCACACCAGGCCAAGGTGCCAGCCCGATGCCAGATGATCCTCGCTGGCCACCTGCTGACTTGCCATGTCCCTCCTCACTCCCCCACCCAAGAAGAGGGACACAGTGAGTAGCAGGGACTTCCAGAGGGAGGGAGGGTGGAGCAGCAGAGCCACCGTGGCCTAGGACTCCTGGGCTTTTGTGACGGATAGGGTTGCCAGGTGTCCGGTTTTCTACCGGACAGTCCAGTTTTTGGACCCTCTGCCCGGTAAAAAAAATCCAGAAAAATACCGGACATGTGCAATGTCCGGTATTTCCTGGTTTTCTGGCTGGGCGCCGGACGGAAGCCTGGTGGGGCCGGGGGGGAGTGCCTGGGAGGCGGGGTGCGACCGGTGCTGGGAGCCCTGGTTGCATGTGAGGAGGAGGGACAGCCCGGTCCATGCTCCTGCGCGCTGGTCAAGTGCGTGGTGGAGCCGCAGCCAGACTGACTCGCACGGGACGGGAGTGCCCTAGGATCTGCACAGCCCAGGTCAGTCCTGCTCCCCGCCAGCTGATTCACTCCCCTGCCCCCTCCGCCAGCTCCGCGTCCCACTGGCCAGTTCCTGCTCCAGATCTTCCCCACCCAGTCCCTCTCCCCCACCCCCACCCACCGCCAGCTCTGCATCCTGCTGGCCAGTTCCTGCTCCGGATTTTCCCCGGCCAGCCCCGCTGCACCCCCGCCAGCCCTGCTTCCGACGGCCAGTTCTCCTCCTCCTGAGCTCCCGGCCAGCTCCACCCCGCTGGCCGCGCCTCCCGATATCCCACAGCCAGCCCCATTCCGCCCGACCCCGACCAGCCCTGCTTCCGTCAGCCCCATCTCCCCAGCCAGCCCCATTGCCCCCTCGTTAGCTCTGTTTCCCAGCCCCCTTCCCGGCCAGCACCGCTCCCCTCCTGGCCGGTCCTTCCCCTCTCCCCAATGAAGCATGTCCGTTTTTGGGGGGCTTTTTTATGACTACCTGGTAACCCTAGCAGTGATCCTATCCCTGTGATTACCACAGAGATTTAAACTGAGAAGCAACTTGCCTCCCCTCCCTTGACCCCGGCTCCCAACACCCCACCCCCAACCCCAGCCCCCATGCTTACCTGGTTCTGCAAGGCTGCCGGCACAAAACCGTCTGGGTGTCTTTTTTTTCCTTCAACAGAATTTTTTCTCAGTGGGTTTTTTTTTGCGGGGGGGAGGGGTCAAGGGAGTGTTCGCTATTTTTGTTTCAACCATCTGGCAACCCTAGTGATGGACTGGGCCGGGTCTGGGCACCGTTGAGGGCATTTGCTCAGAGCGAATTGCTCAAAACCAGGATTCCTTACAGCCCCTGACAGGAGACCTTTCCCAACTAGGCCACAAACCAGTCAAACCGAGCGCTTCAGCTGCCAATCCGGCCAGCAGGAAGCCTCACGAGCAAAACCCCTCAGACACCCCAGCTCTCCCTGTGCCACAATCAGCTCTGGGCCTGCACACAGGTGAGAGGTTATAGAACCCAATCTCACCTACCCCGAATGGGTCTTTCTGGTCCAAAAGAACCAGCCACACATCCCCGGTCAGTTTATAATTTGGACCTTACCCAAGGACACGCTGGGCCAATCCTTTAGAATCTAAAATCTAAAGGTTTATTAATAAAAGAAAGAAAAGGTATGAGAGTAAGGTTGTTAAGAAGAATACATTACATGCACCAATCACCAAGTTCTTGAAGCAGGTTTTCAGCAGAGATGTTATAACTGCTAGCTTAAAAGTCTCTGGTGTACATCCTATGTCAGGGTGGGTCCACAATCCTTCCTGGCTCTGTCCCTCGCAAGGCTGCATCTGGGATCAGTAGCAAGACTGAAGACAAGATGGAGTCCTCCTCCTGGCACTTATATAGCTCTCCTGGCATCTCCCTAGCCAGAGCAGGTCACATGGTCAAGTGACCTGTTTGTGTTTCACGTGCTGGCAGCCATTATGCCCTGGCTGGTTTGCATGTTCCCAGACAAATTCCTCAGGTGTGTATTGGCCACCTTGAGATCCATTGTCCTTAGGGCTGTGCTAGTTAGCATAGTCATTCATTGGACATTCCTTCCTCAGGACAGGCAGTCCAGGCCCAATACCAGCACAGAGTCCATATTCATAACTCCACATACAGACATCATACAAGTACATGAGTAGCATACATAGAATCAGTAGAACATAAGCTTTCATTTGACATCTCACATGGCCCCCCTTTGTATAGACTTTAGGGCAAACACCTCCCCCGTGGGCACAGCAGTGATCTGGCTGCTCCCCTTAAAATCCAATAATGTGACAGCTTTGTCTACACTGCAGGGTTTTTGCGCAAGAAGCTTTTTGCAGAAGAGATCTTGCAAAAGCATGTCCACACCTCAAAAGCGCATTGCAAAAGCAATATGCTTTTGCACAAGAGAGCGTCCACACTGCATGGATGCTCTTGCGCAAGAAATCTCTGATGGCCATTAACAGAATGGCCATCAGAGCACCTGTGCTTTTTCTGATGGGCTCTTTTTGCGCAAGAAACCCCTGTAGAGCGTCCACACATGCCTTTTTGCGCAAGAGTTGTAGTGCATAAAGGAGTTATTCCTTGTGGGGAGATGAATAACTCTACTGGAAAAAGCCCTCTGTCCTGTCGATTTACTGTTTGTTTGGGTTTTTTGCGCAAAAACGTGCTTGAGGTGTGGATGCTCCGCCTGTTTTTGCGCAAAAACTGCATTAAACTGTTCAACACTCCTTTGACTGCTCTCTGCACAATTGTCCGTCTCAGCTATCCTCCAAAGATTTCCCAGTTGCTTGGTTGGATGAGTCTAGACAGATACCAAAACCTCCACCAGCATCTCGCAGGCAGAGAAGCAATTCAAATAAGAGTTAAAAAAAACCAACAACAACCAAACAAGTCCCAGAGAGCAAAAGCTTCAGTTAAAAAATGACCAGTTCAGCTATTAAAGAATTGTACCACCTGCTGGAGATGTGGGACATGGCATCTGTAACTGCACAGAGGGTGTATGTGTAGAGCCCTGTGTGGATGCAAAATTTTGCCGCCATATAAAACCATGGTGCACTCACATCTTGAATTAAAAGAAAGATATATTGGCATTGGAAAAGGTTCAGAAAAAAGGCAACAAACATGATTAGGGGTTTGGAACGGGTCCCATATAAAGAGAGATGAAAAAGACGAACTTTTCACCTTAGAAAAGAGATGACTAAGGGGGGATATGATAGAGGTCTATGAAATCATGACCAGTGTGGAAAAAGTGAATAAGGAAAAGTTAATTATTTATTCCCACAATATAAGAACTAGGGGGGGGGGTCACCAAATGAAATTAATAGGCAGCAGGTTTAAAACAAAGAAAAGGAAGTTTTTCTTCAGACAGTGCATGGTCAATCTCTAGAACTCCTTGCCAGAGGATGTGGTGAAGGCTAGGACTTTAGCAGGGTTAAAAAAAAAGAGCTAGATAGCTTCATGGAGGTTAGGTCCATCAATGGCTATTAGCCAGGATGGGTAGTAGTGGTGTTCCTAGCCTCTGTTTGTCTGGAAATGGGTGACAGGAGAGGGATCATGTGATGATTACCTGTTGTGTTCCCTCCCTCTGGGGCATCTGGTATTGGCCACTGTTGGCAGACAGGGTACTGGACTAGATGGATCTTTGGTCTGACCCAGTCTGGCTGTTCTTATGTTCACCTTTCCTACCCATCCCGGCTAATAGCTATTGATGGACCTAACCTCCCTGAATGTATCTAGTTCTTTCTTGAACCCTATTAAAGTCCTGGTCTTCACAGCTCCTCTGGCAAGGAGTTCCACAGGCTGACCCATGCACTGCATGAAGAAAAACTTCCCTTTGTTTGTTTTAAACCTGCTACCTGTTAAGTTGGCAAGACAAGGAAATCTGCACCTGCACTGCCCATGCTCCATAGGTCCTGTTGGTTTAGCTATAGACTTCAGGACTGTCAATCTGAGTTAAAAATATCAGAGCAAAACTCCAGCAAGGAGTTACCTTTTCCCCCTGACATGCTAAAATTATACCAAAATAAAGAGTGGCCATGATGTCAGATGTAGCTGCATGCCATGGCTTGGACTGTACATGTGCCTAATGTGATGGAGCAGAGTGGAATATGAACTGCTGTCCCACTGAGATCTGGATTGAGTCCCTCACCAATGTTCCCTATAAGCTAAGCATTTGGACAGCCACCCAGGAGAGATTCAAATGCTGTCTAGCTGATTAGAAGAGCACCCACCACTGGCAGCATGTGCTTCTACATCCACACATGCCCCAGTGAACATAGCAAAATTTATTCCGCACATGGATGGAAAACCATTAAAAGGAACATTAGTCCCTCTGCCAACCCATTTCATATGGCCACCAAATGGAAACAAGTCTCTACTGAGCTGGGCTGGATTTAAACTGGCAATGTAGAAAGTCTCTGATCCTCATGTTCACACCCCAGCATTGTCAGCTCAGGTCTGAAATACATCACTAGATGTCAGTATAATCACATTAACAGGACACACATATTAGTGCCAATCCCTTGATTTACTTCCTAGTAACAAAACAAATCTAATCCCCCCTGTCCCCTCCCCTCACTAGAGTCCTGGAGGCCAAGCACAGAACTACAGTCCAATTTAGGCAGCTCCTTTACAGTTTCCACTCTGCTAGGAGGCTACTGCACTAGACATTACCATCTATGGTAACAGAGCAGAGGACAGGAAGCAGTGGTAAAGTCAGCAGATCTCACTGGGTTTTCTCCTTTCCCCCCTCCCATCAACGTGTTCCAGTGGTGTTGTAGATGCTGGAAATTCTCCCCTCACCCTCCAGAGGCTTAAAAAGCAGCTCCATATCCTCTTCCAAAGCCTATAGTGTAAGACTTCAAGAAGAACCTGGGAATGTATTGCAGAAGGGCAATGCTCAGACAATAATATGCAGGGGATAAATAGGGTAAAGTCTCCTGCTTTAAGCAGATGCTGGCAGTATAGACTCCTGTATTCGATTCCTGACTTATGTGATTTCACAGGAACTCTGTGACTCAGTTTCCCATCTGTGAAGCAGGGATAACAATATTTATCCTCCCTTGGAGAGCCTCAGCTGACAGGTGCTCTATAAGTGCCAAGCCTGATTAATTGCAAAAGTGCCACTACCATGCATAGCACTTTACAGCTACAAGAAAAAAGGAGACTGGCATATATTTCAGAGCTATGGGACATTAGGTGTAAGGCAGTGCATTCCAAAGGCCCAAAAGATTTGCTTTCCAGAAGTATAATTATGAGCAAGCAACAAAGACATTTCTGGTAGGGAAGATTTAGCTGCACTCAGAGAAGGGGAATGATCCCCTAGGACAAGCAAACTCTCATGCCCCCTCCCTTCCCATCATTCTGGGAGAACAGAGGAGTATTAGGGTAACACATGGGCTGTGTCTAGACTGGCAAGTTTTTCCGCAAAAGCAGCTGCTTTTGTGGAAAAACTTGCCAGCTGTCTACACTGGCCGCTTGAATTTGCAAGAGCACTGACTTTGTAATGTACAAAATCAGTGCTTCTTGCGCAAATACAATGACGCCCGTTGTAAAAGCCCTCTTGCGCAAATATATTTGCGCAAGAGGGCCAGTGTAGACAGCTAAAAGTGTTTTGCAAAAAGCCCGATGGCAAAAACGGCAATCGGGCTTTCTTGCATTAAAACCACGCCTAGATTGGCAGGACGCTTTTCCGCAAAAAGTGCTTTTGCACAAAGCGCCCGCGCAATCTAGACGCTCTTTTCCGCAAATGCTTTTAACGGAAAAACTTTTCCATTAAAAGCGGAAAAGTGTCCGTGCCAATCTAGACGCGCTTTTCAGCAAAAAAGCCCTGATCGCCATTTTCGCGATCAGGGCTTTTTTGCGGAAAACAAATCTCAGCTGTCTACACTGGCCCTTTTGTGCAAAACTTTTGCGCAAAAGGGACTTTTGTCTGAACGGGAGCAGCATAGTATTTCCGCAAAAAGCACTGATTTCTTACAGTAGGAAGTCAGTGCTTTTGTGGAAATTCAAGCGGCCAGTGTAGACAGCTGGCAAGTTTTTCCGCAAAAGCAGCTGATTTTGCGGAAAAACTTGCCAGTCTAGACACAGCCCTTCTGTTTAGTTGTCCTAGGAGCTGCTTTCCCATTCTATAGCCCCCCCCCCCAAAAGCCCATCTCTGGGGGGCCCATTCTACAGCCTCTTCAGATCAGACCCCACCCCCTGGATGGCGGTTTAGTCTCTAAATCCCTCCTCCTCCTGCCTGCAGCAGTGCGGCTAGGCAATCCCGCCAACCACGCCCCATCTCATTGGCCAATCCCGAGCCGCCTTCCCGGAGAGGGGGCGGAGCTTTCCTCTGGCCCACCCCGTGCGTAGTGCGGGTGAGGCCGGAAGTGGCGGCGCGGGGGTTGCTGGGCGCTGTCTGCAGGCGGAAGCGGAGGGAGCCGCGCGCGGAGGTGAGGCCGGGCTGGGGTACCCCGTCCAGACAGAGGTGCTGGGACTGGGGCCGCCGGCGGGAGAGCGTGGGGTATCCGGGGGCCCCGGATCGACGGGCCCCCTAGGGAGAGGCCGCGCGGGGGACAAGCTGCCTACAGCCTGGGGCTCTCCTGGCGCCTCGCCCTGGAGCTGGGTTAGCCGGGGCAGCGGTCGGCAGGAGTGTTCCGGGGGGGCAGGCCGCCTGAGGGGGAAGAAAGGTGTATGGGGATGGAAGCGGGGGCCCCGCAGGTGTATGGCGGGAGGTGTATCCCCCCCCCCCCCGCCTTGAGTGAGGAGAGTGGAGGGTGGGGGTGGGATGGGAGCAGAGTCCCCCACAGGTGTATGGCGGGAGTGCGGGGGCACGCATGGGCATGGGAGCGGAGTCGTCCCCCCCGGGCCCGTGAGGAGAGTGGGGGGCATGCGTGGGGGTAGGAGTGGGGTCCCTCCTAGTACTTTCTTCCCTAAATCAAATAGTTGGCTCTAAGGTGCTTTTCTGAGTAGATTCCTTTAGCCACATGTTAAAATCAATGACATTTCAGTGAGAATATCATTTTAGGGGAACTACTTCTGTTTAGTTGTCATATGGGCTGCTTTCTTTGCCTAAAGGGATTTGCATGGAATTGAAAGAGAAGGGTGTTTGTGTGAGAGAGATCTGCTACTCTACACATAAAACAAAGTTAAACAGGGTCACTTAACTATTCAATAAGCCGTAAATATTAACGTGCACTTCTCTTGCTGTGGTCAGTTTAATAATGACTGTTAGTTACAGCTGTCGTCCATTAAGTCAGGAATAGAGGTTTGGGCTTTTCTGACAACTTCCTGCCTCAACAGTTGGCTGTAAGCAACACTTCTGTTGTCAACAAAATAATCTCTGAGTTTAATCGGAAGAATACATGCTTGTGACTGTTACAAAAATAATTAGATCCAAATACTTTCCGGGGGAGTAAATGTTAAATTCATGTGTATTCATAAAGCATTTGGCAGTCCTCACATAGGCTTAGTATACCAGTGTAAGTGTGTGGCACTCTAACAGAGTAGGTCTGTTTTCCTCCATATAGCACCATTCTGTGGATTGAAGTATGAGCAAATGCAGATAATGGTGAAAATCTATGGTGAAAACCTTGTGTGAAACACGACTCAATCTAGAAACTCTACCCCCTGGGCTTGATTTTACTTTAGTTCTTCTGATTGCTAGTTCTTCACTGTTGACCTATAGTCATTACATGAAAAGCTGGGCATGTCAAATGCCTATTCACCTTTCTGCAGAGGTGTAGTGTGATGTGACATATTAGAAGGTGAACCAGAGGTGCACACTAAAGAGACTGGCATCTCCTGAATAGGGATGTAGTAGTGTAGTCGTTAAACCGATAAGCAAAAGGTTATATGTTAATGCTATAGCCTACACAAATTCCTCTCTCCCCCTCTCCCTGCCAGTAAATGTTTTAGCAGGCTGGCCTGCAGCCTGGCTCAGTCCTGGCTTGTGACAGGTTCGGGACCTACCCCTGCTGCAGCTCTGCATTTAAAATGTATTAGGAGCTGGGAGGGCAGGCAGCCCGGTTCAGTCCTGGCTCATACTAAGTCCAGGAGCTCAGACCACCCCTAGACAGGGACTGCTGCCACCTTCTCAGAAGCAGCAGCACAGGATGACAGGCAGCCGGTCCACAAGGGGAGCTGGTTTTTAAGCAAGAGAAGTGCACGTTAATATTTACGGCTTATTGAATAGTTAAGTGGTCTCCCCTTGTGGTCAGCTCCTGCCTGGCACCCCACACTGCTGCCTCTGATACACTGGCTGTTGGTCTTGCCCTCGGGGACTATAGAATAGTCGACTGACCGATAAAATGTCATGAGGTTACTCGACTATTCAATTAACTGATATTTAACATCCCTACTCCTGAATGGGTTAGGTATGTTCACTATCAGTTAATTGAATAGTTGAGTAACCTCATGAATTCTTGTAGATTAGTCAACTATTCTATTGTCCCCAGGGGCAGGGCCAGCAGCCAGTGTGCTCTGTATCAGAGGCAACAGTGTGGAGTGGCAGTAGCACCCGTCTAGGGTGGGGTCTGAGCTCCCGGACCCAGCACAAGCCAGAACTGAGCCAGGCTGCCTACCTGGCCAGCTCCTAGTACACTTTAAATGCAGAGCTGCAGCAGAGGTAGATCCCAACCTGTTGCAAGCCAGGACTGAGCCGGGCTGCTGGCCAGCCTTCTAAAAAATGTAATGGCAAGGGGAGGGGAGGAAGGAAATGCATGTTGTCTGTAGCATTAACCTATAAGCTTTTGCTTACTGTTAATTGACTACACTAATACATCCCTAAAATGCGTCATTCAGACATAAGTGGCGAACTTGATCACTATCTGATTTTCAACTACAGTACTGCATATACAGTATCTTTTAGTGCTGCTGTACCAAAAGAATTTTCCTTTAATAAGGGTAGGACAGCTACTTCAAACCATTGGTACCTCTTTATATGTCACTTTGATGTTCTCTTTCTCTTGTTTTCTGTACTGCTATTTTCTCCTCACTCTTCCATTTCACAGTGAAATTGATATCAAGGTTTAACTTTCCTGATCAAAATGCAACAGTTAACCTCAGGTCTTCATTGTGCTGGTCCACTGTCACGCAAAACTGGAGTGGCAGCTCTTCTGTGCCAAACTACAGGATTTGTCATGCCAACTTCTGGTACCATGCTAGTGTTACCAACACCTGGATTAGACATGCATAACAGTTGTAGAAAGTTAACCTCAGGAAAGCACTCTGTCCTGTTGTGACAAAAGTTAACCTTCTCTTGGGGAGAAAAGTTAAAGTGGATCTTTGTGTGATTTTGAGGACTCTAAAATACTTCTCTGCCTCTAAGGAGCCCATTGTGACCATGGTCTATCAACTTTAGACCAAGCTATCTATATTCAAGGAAGCATATTCCATTCTCCAGTCCTGAATCCATGACGACTTAGTACTGTATCAAACTAGTTTAAATTTTGAGTTTCCAAATTATTTGTAGGATAGGTGTATGTTACATACTCAGATTTTAAAAAGAGGGAATCTGTGCTGGACTATTCAACCTGATAGGAAGTGTAGCAAGGTGTTTGATAAGTACAAATCTTGTGTTGCAGGTAATTCTAGAGAACAAAGAGTACTTCAGAGTCATGTCACTCAATTAACACAAATTTTTTCTAGCAAGCTTTTTATCCAGGTAAAAGTTCTAGTGATTTCAGTAGAAGTTGTTATATAGGAGTGCTTAATAGGATCCAACTAGGTGGTTGATTTTCTCTGATATTTGACAGAATATCATTATGGGATAACTTTCTAAATCAGAAATAGAGTCCTGAGGTATTGGCATTAAATATCTTCATTTCAGGGTCAATGTAAAAAAGTATTTAGACAGGAGACTACAGAACCTTGTGTCTTGGCAGCCATTGGGGGTGAGCAGTAATAATGTATTCACTGCTAGCCCTGGCAACTCCCAAGATGGATCAAACCCTTAGTCAATCATTCTGGTTACTGCCCTGCTCTCTTTCAACTAAAGCCTCACTCAGATGGTGTACTGAACTAGTTAGAAACAGATTTTTAAGCTTTTAGAAGATACAAATCTCAGAGGTAGTATAAAACCTCTCAGAAGGTCAGCTCAGACTGTTAACTTAAAAATAAAGTCCTATATTTTCTCAGCTTAATTGTCGATAGGATTGCAGAAATAGGAAATACTCAAATCGTAATGCTGTTGGTAAGAGGAGGCTCACAGCTTCTTATACTTTTCAAAGCATGAATCTGAGCAGAGGGTGCACATCTAACTCTAAGATGTGGGGGACTGTTGAGAAGTTATAAAACTAACATTATACTGAAAAATGATTAAACTAGATAAGCTATAACATTAAGGTTTCATATCTTGACCTGCTAAGCTAGAATTGCTTCACCAAACCCATACAATTGTATCAGGACTTGTTGACTCTAAGTACTGGTATTTAACTGGTTATCAGAAAAAGTGTCAGTTCCTGCACAGGAGGAAGTTTTCTATTTTAGGGAGTGTCAGAATTGTTTTATTTGGATTAATTAGCAGTTATACCTCTTAAAAAACAAGTAGAACGGTCAGATTTAAGTTTGTGTTACGTATTGTTTTGAGTCTTGTACAAGGCAGATTGCTAAGTGTAGTTGGAAGGCCCATGTCTATGTGAAAAGTGTGAGAGAGTGTGCCAGGGTGTGTGGGGTCCTGAGAAAATAATCTTAATTAAATGCTGGAGAGTAGCTTAAAACCAAAAATCTTTTTAGATGCTCTGGAAGTAAATTGATCTCTGAGTGAAATGCATGGGAGAATCAACATGAGTTCTTAACTGGCCTGTTAATAGAGCTGAAACTAACTAGAGTTGGTTCTTGAAGACCTCACTTGTAACTATTAACAGAAAAGCAACATTTGGAAAAACTTTCCATGTGAACAAGACCTAAACTTAATTCTGGGATATAGCTCCAATGTTAGGGTCTCTTCTGAACCTCAAACCCTTGTTTATCTGAAGAAGAGCTAGCCCTGGTGTTTGATGTAAAATTCCAGTTCAGAAAGACATTGAAGTTTCCAGGATGCAAAGATTGCAATGGGCAAACATAATCCCTGAGATCTCAATTTACAATCCTGTTACTGATAGTGAAATCTTAATTATTTGTTTGTATCTTACTGCATTACAGAACTTCAGAGAACCAAGTCAGAATCCATAATTTATAGATTATCATTTTATTACCTTTTTTGTTTTGGCATTTCATATTATATTAGATGACAGCTCAACCAGTACACTGCTATGATCTTTTCCTGTCACTAAATTCAAGTTGGCTGGTTTGCAGGTTCTGCTTTTATCAACATCAGTAAGGTCCTGGTCTGTATAATGAGAGCTCTTAAATAGTACCCTTGAAGTTGTTTACATCTGGAGAAGAGAGAGTGAGCAAGAAGAATGAGCTATGCTAGGCAGTTCTGGTGAAAGCTGGTTGAAGTGAAGCAGACTCTTGCCAGAGTTCACAGCAGTTAAGTAACTTGATGGTGCCATGGCAGCAAAATGAAAGTGGTTACTATATAAACTGGGCCCTAACGCTGAGGGTACCCATGTCTGTCTATCACAACTAGAAGATAAAATTAATTCACCACTTGTTATGTGGTGCTAAGTTTACAGACTTGACCTCAGATACTATACATGTAGGGTGTTCCTGACACAGGCTATAAGCTGCCCAAGAAAATTCTGACAGAGCAGTGGTGGGAATGAGGGAGCCCATCTCGAGTTCTGCGAGAACCTTAGTAACATCTCTCTGGCTTCAATAGCTCCCTTGGAAGGGGGTGTTGTGCACTCCACTGTGTACAAGCCTGAAACATGTTGAATTCCTCAGGGTTGGAAACATCCCTCCATCTGGACTCTTTCCTGTTGTTCATAATCCCTATCTGAAATGCAGACAGATTCAGGGTAACAGGTCTGATCAGATTAAAGCACCATATGGACTACACTAAGGCTCTGTGATGCAGAATAGCAGCTCTGAATGCTTGCTTTTCTGTAAACCTGAGATCTTTTTGGAAACCTGCTTCCTTAGAACATCGCTTCCCTGAGTTTGGGGAGCAGGGTGTTCATTCTTGAATACAGGGTGGGAGGGGAGGAGTCAAGAGCTGTAGCTTCTTTGTTGTATGGAGTAGGATTCACATGTACCTGGGGCATCCTAGGAAATAGCGAATCACTGACGTATGAATCATGATCAACATCACACACATCAACTAAACATCTCTAAACTTTTTCTTGCTGTAATTTCTAGCTGTTGATCACCTTTCCGTAAAGTGAACTAAAGGGGATGGTGTTCCAAGGAGGAAACTGCGCTCTTCCTCTCTGAAGTTGAGTAAATGTGCTGGGGTGGAACCTTGCATCAGATCCTCCTTCCCCACCCCCTTCCTCCTTTCTCCAGTGTTTCAGTGACTCTCTTGTTGATTCTTCATACAAATCGGATGGAAAGTGACCTTATTTTTCCTAGTGACATCAGTGTTTCTTGTGACTAATGCTGGATCTGGCTTGTATCCTCAATGGGACAGGGAGAAAAAACATTTTATAGCAGGACTTGGGAGGCTTGCAAACAAAAGTAAAATCGGTTAAAATACAAGTCTACTTTACGAGACTGTTCTATTATCAGCTTTTTAAATATAGTCAAACAAATCCAGTTTTCCTTTTGAGCATGTTAGAGCCAGTGACAGAAGGTGAAATTCTTCCTGCTAAGGTTCTGAGCCCTGGAGGCCATCTGCAATAAAAGGAAGTTGTGTGCTCAGGCTATAATAGTGATTCATGCTTCAAAATGTCTTAATGTATGGTGATAAGATGGAAGCATGTGGCTGGCTGCCCCTCCCTGCAGTCTCTTTTCATTAAGTGTTCCTAGGGTGAGTTCTGAAGCTCTCTGGTGCAGAGCAAAGCAGGAGTTAATAGAAAGTTTTATTACACTTCTCCAAATGAGAAGTTTAAATGACTTATGTGCCTAAGTCACCCTTGTGCAGCACTGGGAGACTAGTTCCCTGGTATAGACACATCAGCATTTAGATAGAAAGTATTAACAAGGGACACGTTGTTTCAGAAGCAGCTTTGCATTCTTCTCTTGTGCAGCTGCTTGTCTTGGCACGTGCCAGAGCATGTCTCAGTTTGGCATGCTAATTCTGTGGGTTGAGACATTGCTGGAGTCTTGGAATTCAGGTGTGGGTGCAGCCACCTTAAATGTATTATTTTGAGGAATCAAAACTGCCAAATCTTATCTGAAATTTTTTCTTTCTAATGAAGCCGTTATACATGTAGAAAAAGAACTGACCCTTTGATAGCAATCTTGCAAGTAGTTCGTTATGGCTCTAATCACAGCTGTGGTTTTCCTGTATTCTGTAAAATTTTGTGTCAGGATCTTCTACTTCACATACTGCCATGGTATCTGAGCACCTACAACAAAATACCTGAAAGCTGTCCTTGCTAGTCTAGCATGGATAGGCTATGAATTACCATGTAATAGATATGACTTGGTCTTTATGGACTGGCCAGTGGAGCCTCAGATGGGTTCTGGCAGCTGAGCTATCAAAGGTATTATCTGAACAATGGGTAAGCATGCTACATAATCTAAAATGCCTAAACTGGATGATGTGACTAGTCATGCCCCAGTCTGAGCAGGAATCTTAACATTGAGAATGCTAAGAATATTGAGCAGTCAGTTTATGATGTGTACAAGGAACTAATTGTGGTAGTCTGTGTCTGCAGGTGGTGAGCAATGGCAGGTATGCAAAGCCTGGTTGAGCGGTTGGAGAAGGCTGTGGAACGCTTGGAAACTGTGTCCCAAAGCCGTGACCTGTATGGAGATGGCTCTTCTGAAGGTAGGGACCCTCTGCTACAAATCCCTGTAGGTGGACTGAACACACTGTCTAGCTGATGATGTTTGTACTAGACACTGAAAGTACTGATACTGGAAGGCAGATCTTCTGCAGAGCATGCAAGCTGATGTTGTGTAAACCTGAATAGCTGTACCAGGAGGGGAAATTCAGTTTCACACAGATAACATGCCCACATAGAAATACAGGGAGGGCCTGTGGTTACTGTACTGTTAAAACAAGAACTTCCTGCGGGTGCAGTACTTCCTTTGTCTCCTTATTATCAAGCTGCTTCTTTCTTAAGCAAAAGTACATTTAGAACAGCGTATGTCTACATACTTGAGGATTAGCTGTGCTCACTGCACATCCCCTCTGATTTGAACAATCCTACCCACAAAGTGCTCTGCAAAACGAGTGGAAGGAAGGTGGCAGGATTTGCTGAAAATACTCCTGATTAATACTTCCATCTGGTGCCCCTTAACTGCCCACACTTCTGCTCTTTTCCTGCAGGAATAGCTCAATTTGTGCAAGCTTTTGATGCTCTCCTGTCTGGTCCAGTAGCAGAATATATGAAGATCAGCAAAGACATTGGTGGTGATGTTCAGAAACATGTAAGGATTTAGCTTTTTTTCCCATGTTGTAAATGGGACCACTAATCTAGACTTTTAAGAGCTGACTCAGAGGTCATTGAATTTTGCTTCCTTTTCCCCACTCCCTAGAGCAAAGAGCTAATTTGGGAAGATTCAGCATAGATGTAGATCCTTGGATAACCCTCGAGAGATCTCCATCTGCCTCTTGATTGTGTATCCCCCTAAGTGGGAACAGAGGTGCCCAGTTTCAGTGTTGGTAAATTCTTGCCTTGTGTATCCTGACTCTCAAGTTTCTATTGAACCTATCTCCAAGAATAAGGGTTGTAATGTACATTAAAAACAGACCAAATGGCCCAGAATCAGCTGTCTTCACAACTGAAACAATGCAAGGGAGGCCAAAATGATCCCTATAAATAGTATACTCCTGATGTCTACATGTAGTTACATTGTTCTATCTAGCTATCTTGTATGGCCCTCATTGCCATAGTGTATGACCACCTCATGATCTATTAAATATCTTCACAATGCCCTGTTAGGTAGGGAAAAACACAATTAGCTTCTCACTGCTTTAGTTCCCCATTTGTAAAACTTAGCTAAGTGACTTCCCAGGGTCATGTTCCATCACACCTCTCCTGAATCCCAGGTTACCACCCTGATCACTGGAGCATCCTTTTTGCCTTTGTAAACAATATGAAATTGTTTTTCCCTTTCCTTATAAGGCTGAAATGGTCCATAAGGGCCTAATGATTGAGAGGGGTCTCCTGGTGACCGCATCGCAATGTCAGCAGCCATCAGCGGTAAGTCTGGGGAATCCTAACATAGGTCTCACAGGTCTTGGATAATCTGGCAGAAAATGGCAAAAGCCAAGGAATCTGAGCTCTTAAAATTGCTCCCAAAGAAACCTAGCTGAGAGTGGAGGTGACATCTGTCTTGTGAGTTAGCACTCTTCTGATCTGAATAGCGTGCACAAAAGGTCTGGTTCCAGAGAGTGATTCAAGACTCACTGAAACTCCTAAAAGATGTGGAGTATTTTATGGATTTGCCATAACTACCTCAGCATGTACAAAGTACAGGTGGTTCCTTCTCGTACTTGGCAACCTGTATGTGAGTCATATTTTATCTGTCACCAATATTTGATGCACTTCCTACTCATTGAGCCCTGAATTGCAGCACAGATAATGTGAAATGGCAGCTGTGCTGGGACTTAAGTAGACAGTGCTCGTAAATCCTGAAAGCACTACACAGACATTCTCACCTCGGCAGCATAGGGATCTGATTCTATATGGCGTGACACTTGAATAATGGCTAGAGTCTTAGAATCTGTTTTCCTTAATAAACAAATCAACAACTCCCCCAACCTGTAGCACCTCTGACTGGGAGTGGAATCTGATCAGTCATGCACTAGTTTTCTGCTTACACCTGGACTTCTCTAGTGATAAGCATTTTCCTGCAGTGTCCCAGTGGGAAAACTACCACCTCTGCTAATCCTACTTCAGAATGTCAGGGTTTCTGTGCTGCTTCCCCTTACAATAAGTACAGAGTATAGTTCAGCTGCAGGGTTCTCTTTCTTTCTTAAATGAGACTTCCTAGAACACAGAAGTCTGTTGAATTCATAAATGGGCCTTCTATATAGATCTGATACAAGTCAGACTTGTTTAAAGTGGCTAATTCCTAGATGTCTTTTACAAAAAGCTATCTTGTAGGCCTCAAGGCAATTCTGGCCCTTGTTTAAAATGCCAAATGCCTGAACTCTGCAGCTTTTTTACCCAAGCATACCCTTACCCCAGGGGTGGGCAAGAGGCTTCCAACAGGCCGGATCTGGCCCGTCAAGCCACTGGATCCGGCCCACAGCCACCTCGCCGGAACCCTTAGGCAGAGATCAGTTCATGTTTTAAAAAGCCAGCTCCGGGTGGCTGGGGAGAAGGATGGAGACTTCTCATGCTGTTCTCGCCCTCTCCTTCCCCTTCCCCCTCACCCCCCAGCAAAATTTCTTAGCTCCCATTGGCCAATCTCTCAGTTTCTGGCCAATAGAAGCTGAGAATTTTTGCTGGGATCGGGGCAGTGTAGGAAGCCTTCTCCCTTCCAGTGCCCAGAGCAGAACCATGTGGAGCAGTGAGCAGCCTGCAGCAGACAGTCTGCCTCAGGTTTCTTCTTGTAAGCGCCTTCCAGCCAGAGCCTGCCTCTGGTACCCCAGCCCCTCCCTTCCCCAACTCTCTTCTCCCTTCCCCCCTCCACATATACAAACCCTCTGCCCCCTTCTGCACCCATTACCCCCCCCTTTCCAGAGCTGGCACCCCAATCTCCTACCCCAAATCACAATCCCCTTCTTCCCTAGGTCACATCCCAGTCCCCTGCCCTAGGTCACAACTGCCTCCTTCTCCCAGACCACATTCTCCCTCTTGTACCCCAGTCTCTTCCTGGAGTGGCCCCCCATCAAAAATTATTGCCCACCCCTGCCTTACCCAATCAGAGCTCTAGATCAGACTTTCCTAGACTGGAGCTGGCTGGTGGTCCCAGAGAGCTGGCTGTCCTCTTCTCCTTCTATAGCTGGGCAGATAGGAAAGAATAATGAAACGAAGAGATGAACGTAGGCTCTTCTTAAAGACGCAACGCTCTTTGCACTTTGTCTTAAAAATAGCTTCCTCTATTATGCTCCATATCTATCACTGCTGACCGGAAGGTGTGTGATTCCATATGGAAAGGAGGAGGTCCATGAGACCATTTCTGGTTTGGTTCAAGCTATTAAAGTGTGTCCTGTAGTAGAGTAGACCAACTAAATGAGCAGCTGATCTCCTATGTCCGATTCTCTCAATAAATATTACAAAGCAAGACAACTTGGATATTGAAGTGTTTAAAAAAAAAAAATTAAGGGTTTGAATTGAATTCACAGAAGTAACTTGATGGGGTGAGAGTCTCAGACTTCGAATTAAGTTTAGATAGTGAAGTGACTTGGTTTGTAATGAACTTGTGACACAAACAACTACAGCATTGCTACTGGAGGAGCTGGGCTAGGGATCTAACAAACTTTGGCAATTCAAATCTTGAATGAAAGCTGTAGCTTAGAGGGATTCCAGTTGGCACAATACTAAGAACAGCTGTCTTCCACTTGTTTGCCACCTGTCCCTTTCTGTGTTGCAGAATAACTTCTCCACAATCCTAAAACCCATTTCGGAACAAATCCAGGTGGTGCAGCACTTCCGGGAGAAAAATCGTGGCAGCAAACTGTTCAATCACCTATCGGCTGTCAGTGAGAGCATCCCGGCACTGGGCTGGGTGGCTATGGTAAGGACTAAAGTGGATCTTTGGGGGAGGCAGGGTTTGCTGCTGCAACAGCCCTTCATTCTAATATGTTGTGTTCTCTCTAGGCCCCAAAGCCTGGCCCCTATGTGAAGGAAATGACGGATGCAGCTATGTTTTACACCAACCGGGTCCTCAAGGAATATAAGGATGTGTAGGTTCAGCTTGCTCTGCAAAGCGGGAGGGTGCAAACAGCTGAATACTGACATTTTCGTTTCTTGATGTAATTATGGGGGTGCATGTTAGCCATCTAGCATAGAATCCTGAAGGATTAAGATAATAAAATATCTTGGTTTCAGAGAGCAGCATCTACTGTGCCGGGCTGGAATGGCACCTCACTAATGCATTAACCTGCCTGCTTCAGCCAAGTTGCCTAAAATTAAACAATACCTAGCACTTATATAAAAGTTTTGCATCAGTAGACCACAGAGTGTTTCACAGTCTAATGTCAGCCTCCCAGTGTCACTGTGAGGTAGTGCTGTTTTCCCCATGGTACAGATGGGGAACTGAGACTAAGTGACTCACCCAAGGTCACATGTGGTGTGTGTAGCAGAGCAGTGAATTGAAGCTCTGCCTCCCAAGTCCTAGTTAGTGCCATGTCCCCTCAGTTGGCGTCTGGAATGTGGAACTTGAATGGCTGTGAACAAAGCCCTAATGCAGGCTGAACATAGCTAACATATCCCTGAAGACTTGCCTGTCAAACTCAATACCACTTCTTTCCTTTAGCAGTGTCAGGGTGTATTTAAAGCACCTCTACTTCAGAAACTGCTAAATTTCCATAAATATATTGATTTTGGGTTTGTTACTGAGCAAATTGCTGGTAGCAAGTACATTGACATTGGTCATGTACCCACTCTATCCAGGAACCCTTTGGCTTTTCCCCCTGGCCTAGGTATAGGGGGGCTTTCTGACTCAAACACCACACTGCCTAATTTCTCACAAGTAGGCTTTAGTGCTGGGAATTGTTGCTATTTGCTCTCTCCTTGCACTAATGTTGCTACTCAGCTCCAGATAAACTCCTCTGGAAACTAGGGGTGGGGAAGTTTGAGGGTCCAATTTCAGCCACATGGTTTCAGATCTCTGAGATACTAACAAGCACTACTTACCTTGTATTGATCTTGTCCCTCTTAGAGATAAGAAGCATGTGGACTGGGTGAAAGCTTATCTGAGTGTCTGGGCAGAGCTGCAGGCATACATCAAAGAGTATCACACCACTGGACTGACCTGGAGCAAAACGGTAAGTGCTGACTGTATGTTGTCAATCAATAGTTTTATAACCTAGGGAAACTAGTATTATAGGACTGTCACAGGAAGTAGCGGTCGCACAAAAGTTTAACTCCCTCTTGGGCATCTCTTACAGGGTCCTATAGCAAAAGAGATGGGTGCACCTACAGCACATTCAACTGGTGCTGCTCCTCCTCCACCTGGTCCTCCCCCACCTCCTCCTCCTGCTTCAGTCCCCACACACACTGGTACAGATGACTCTGCTTCCCGCTCAGCGCTATTTGCCCAGCTCAATCAGGGAGAAGGCATTACTTGTGGTGAGCAAACTGGGCAACTGAAGGCTGATGGGTGGGGGGGAAAGGAAGGGGAGCCATTTGGCTAGTAGGTCATGGAAGGAAAACATTGTAGGTTATGTCTGCATGGGGTTCTGGGTCACTACCTGCAGACCCTAAAAAGTGACCTCTTCAATGCAGGAAGTGTTTTCTTACCTAATAGCATCCCCTGGATGAATGGGCAGGGACTGCTCAGAACATGAGATCCACTTAAGAACAAGGTTAAGATTTTGTAGTTTAAAAACTAGCGGGGAGGAGGGGAAGGAGGCTCTTCCATGTGCAAACCTGCACACAAATTACCATTTGCATGTTCAGTGACCCAGTGAAATGTGGGTAAAACAAAGCTCACGAAAATTTGGTCCTAGATTTGCATCTTCCCTAGAGAGCATGGAACAGCTGGGGAATTCTCGTTCTAGTTCTAAACATAACACTTTAAATCTGGCTCTGGAGCTCATATAATTAAATGCTAAACACACTTATCTTTCCCCCAGGTCTCTTTTCATAGAATCATAGAACACTAGAACTGGAAGGGACCTCAAGAGGTCATAGAGTCCAGTCCCCTGCCCTCACAGCAGGACCCAGTACCGTCTAGATAAGGGGTGGTCAAAAGGGCCTCCTCCGCAGGCCAGATCTGACCTGCCAAGCGGGTGGATCTGGCTTGTGGAGGCCCTGCTCCTCCCCAGCCCCCAGGACAATTAGGGCCTGGGGGTAGGGAAGCGCGCAAAGCCTTCTCCTGCCCTGCCAAGAGCATGTGGTGCTATGAAGCACCACGCGCTGCTCGCAGGGCAGGTGCAGAGTGGAGAAAGCTTAGTGCAATCCCCCACCCTCAGGCTGTAATTGGCCAGTGGGTGGGGGAGCACGTGAAGCCTCCTCCCACCCTGCCAGGACCATGAGGTGCTTTGAAGTGCTGTGTGCTGCTCTAGGGGGGGTGGGGTGGGGAGAGAGTGGAGGAGGCTTCGTGTGCTCCCCCCGCCCCAGGCTCTAATTGGCCTAGGGGTAGGGGAGCCTCCTCTCATGCCAGGGGCATGGGCATCTTGGGGGGAACGTGGGGTGGGGGACAAAGGAACTCCCTCACCCCCAGACCAATCATTGTTTGGGGGTGGGGAACCCAGAAATATCTTGGTCCCACCTCTTCCTGTGCGGCCTGGGGCCCCTTCAAAAATTTCCAAAGTGGCCCCCTGCAAAAAATTATTGCCCACCCCTGATATAGACCATTCCAGATAGATGTCTATCTAACCTGCTCTTAAATATCTCCAGAGATGGAGATTCCACAATCTTCCTAGGCAACTTATTCCAGTGTTTAATCACCCTGACAGTCAGGAAGATTTTCCTAATGTCCAACCTAAACCTCCCTTGCTGCAGTTTAAGCCCATTGCTACTTCTCGTATCCTCAGACAATTTTTCTCCCTCCTGCTTGTGATGCCCTTTTAGATACCTGAAAACCACTATTATGTCCCCTCTCAGTCTTCTCCTTTCCAAAGTAAACAAGCCCAATTCTTTCAGTCTTCCTTCATAGGCCATGTTCTCTAGACCTTTCATCATTTGTGTTGCTCTTCTCTGGACCTTCTCCAATTTCTCCATCTTTCTTGAAATGTGGTGCCCAGAACTGGACATGGCAATCTTTCATGTTGCCTCATTCAGTGTAGATTATAAACTCCTGAGACAACTTGTTTTTTATAGGTCCACAAAGAGTTCAGCACACTGCTGTTGTAATAGCTGCAGACTTCTGGTGCTTGTTAAACTAGGATCCTGCACACCTAGTAACTTAGCATTATCCAGTCATATGATGCCTGGAATTACATCTCTTTCTCTTGGACATTAAGATTTCGAGGACAAAAACCCATTTTGTCAGTTGCATCTGAGAGAGTGGGTTTTTGTCCACAAAAGCTTATGTCCAAATACACTTGAACCTCTTTAATCTGGCAAGCCTGGGAAACGGTATGCTGGATTGTGGAATTTTTCAGACCATAGAGGACATGAGGGTGCATCAGGGGGATGGAGGTGAGGCACTTACTTGGCACCCCACTCCTGGGGCACGTGGCTCTGTGCCTCCCCACTGCTATGGGAGCGGTGGGGAAAATCTTCCAGAGAAGCATGTAGCTGCGCTGCCGTTCCCCCTCCTCGGGGAACAGGGAGAGGATGGGAGCGGCAGAGTGTGGAGCCACTTCCTCCTTCCTCTGCCAGGGTCTGTACCACCGGTGTCCCTGATCTGGGACATCTGGAGTACGGAGGTTTCAGTGTAAATCTGTTAGTCTTGTTGTTTTTTTGTGGATACAGACCAACTCAGCTCCCCCTCAGATAATTACGACATTTTCTTTTAGGCCTGAAACATGTCTCAGATGATATGAAGACCCACAAAAATCCAGGGCTAAAGAATCAAAGTGGCTCTGTCCGAACAGGACCCAAACCTTTCATTGTTCCTAAACCAGCCTGTGCTGCTAGCTCACCAAAAATATCATCCCCAAAGAAGGAACCACCGATGCTAGAGCTGGAGGGCAAGAAGTGGAGAGTGGTGAGTGTCCATGTGCCAGCACAGTCTGGCTGCAAGAGTGATGGGAAATCAATAGCTGAGAAGGATCTGCAAACATCTTTCATTTGAAATAACTAGAATGTATTAGCTTGAAGGAACAATCAGTCTCTGCAGCCTTTTGAATTCTTCAGAGAAGTAGAAGGGTCTTCGTTCACATGACACTTCCATAGATATTTACATCTGTAGCTCTTTAGAGAAATCAGAATAACTGGGTATTTTTCACCTTTCGTCAGGAAAACCAGGAGAATGCCTCCAACCTGGTGATCAGTGACACAGAGCTGAAGCAGGTAGCATATATTTACAAGTGCATGAGCAGTACACTCCAAATCAAAGGCAAAATCAACTCTATCACTGTGGGTAAGTGCTGGGTCCCAATGGGTTGGGCTTTTGCCTGCTGGCACATCAAAGGGCTGAATCGAATTGGGGCTGTGGTACAGTGAGCAATCTTTTCTCCCCTGCAGATAACTGTAAGAAGTTAGGCCTGGTGTTTGATGACGTGGTAGGCATTGTGGAGATCATAAACTGCAGGGACGTTAAAATTCAGGTAACTGCCCCCAACCTTCCTTATGACTGATTGTATAGAACTCTGTCCTGCATTTTGTGGTGACACCTTTCCAGATCCGCCAGTTCACTTTTCAGGATGCAATCTGTCTACTTCTAATGAAGCATCTCCCTCCGTTCAGGGGTTTTCAAACAGCCCTGTCTAAACAGGGGTGAAGAACAGAGAGCAAACTTCTTATACTGAGCTGGATGGATTATCCAGCTTCAGAAAGGCATTGTAATCTAGTAGTGAAAGCCAGGGGCTGAGGATAGGAGTCTGTTCGAATTTCTGCCCCAATATTTGACTTGTGGTTATGGGCAAGTTGCTCAACCTTCTGTGGCACAGAGTTGTTAATTGCTTCCTTCCAGAGATATGGTAGAGTCCAGCGTAAAAGACTTAATCCCCTGAGGAAAATGCAAAACAATAAACAAATTAGTGGTTCCCTAGGAAAAGCTGATGCTACTGTAACCACGTCCTTGTTTTCCTCACTAGGTAATGGGTAAAGTGCCAACAATTTCCATCAATAAGACAGATGGCTGCCACGTGTATCTGAGCAAGAGCTCTCTAGATTGTGAGATTGTTAGTGCCAAGTCTTCAGAAATGAACGTCCTCATCCCCACAGAGAGCGGTGACTTTGTAAGTGTTTCCTCTTCCTGAAAGGATTGGAGAAGGCAGCAAGGGCTGGAACAAAGTGAGGGGTGGGGGTTGTTCAATGGCAGGAATTGGTGATTTAAGAACCATGGTGTCACATCTTGTTCCATTGTTTTACTGAGACAAACGCTAGTCCCTTCCAGGGAAGGATGTTCAGTGAAGGACCTGTCAGTTCACTCCAGAGAGCCTTTCTAATATCTGGACCTTGCTCCATATTTCACCCTTTAAATTTGCAGGGTGGATTCTTGAAGCCCATCAAATGTAAGACATGGGTGCCCTCCCTTGGTCTGTCTTCTCTGAAGGCACATTCACTAACCAGATGGCACTTGTGATGAAAACACTGTTGTTGGAAGTAACCCTCAGCCCTCCTAGTCCACGGAGGAATGAAATGTGTGGTCTGTTAATTTTAGACTTGTTCAGTTTACTCTTCTAGAAAAAGTTGTGACTTGCTAAATGTAACATCTACTTGTCAAACCAGTTCTCTGTATTTGGGTTTTAAATCAAATTTTGTCCTTTTTGCTTATCCCAGAGTACATGTCTGCAGTGCTCAAAACACTATAGCAGGGCTACTCAACTTTGGAAGCCCCAGGGACCACAATGATACTCACAGCACATGCCGAGAGCTGCAATTAAGTGTGGTTGCATATACATACACACATATATGCAAATAGCTTATTTCACATTGACGGGCATGAATACAAAGCATTTCCCACAATGTCCCAGCACTCCCGGCACCTCCTCCCTGGGGCCTAGAAATGCTGATGCCCTGTACCCATCTGCTTGCATCTTTGAATCCTCACCCACCTGGGAGACACTTCACCGTTGTGGAGCATATTCCCAGTGGAGGCGATGTTCAAAGGATCCCACCCATAGGCTGCATGTTGAGCTCCGCATAAACCCAAACTGCACTGGGGGGCCACAAACAAATGGGCTCCATGTGGCCCACAGGCGGTGTGTTGAGTAGCCCTGCACTATAGAGAAATAGGGAAAGGGGGAATGGGGTAACTTCTTAGCGGAAGGCAAATTATCTTTTGTCCGCCACTAGGTTTGTCAGGCTAGGCAGGACGGGAATAGTCTCTAGTCTTTCATATAAATCAGACTTTTCACTATACATTTCTTTCACCCTCCAGAGCGAGTTCCCTGTCCCTGAACAGTTCAAGTCCCTGTGGAATGGGCAGAAGCTGGTTACCAGCGTGACGGAAATTGCAGGCTAAGCAGAATGGCATTGGGGCTTGTGCCTCTCCTTGCCCTAGCTGTGGGACAAATCTGCTTTCAGATGATTCTCTTAGATTTCCTGTACCTTTCTGCTCTCAAACTGCTTCTGTCTTCTACCTGAGACACAGCTACCTGCCTTCACTGAAATACCTCGGGCTGGGATTTGGGGTAGGGTGGCGGGTCAGTTGATCATCTGCAGGAAGGTGCATCATCCCCCTCTTGTCAGATCTAACCGCACCATCAATCACGTCTGACTTCTGGTGAACTTCAGAGCCAGGTTTGGTGGCTGGCTTTCAGATCGTTACATTGGTTTGTTTTGTGTTCTCTTCAGACGAATTGCTCATGTGAGAAAGGAATGCTGCCCCTCTTTGAATCCAAATAAGGGTGTCCTCCCAGTGTGGTAAGTTGAGCTGGCAGGTGTGTTTCAGGAAGGAACTGGGAGCTGCTACTAACTCCAGCTATGTGTACTAATCAGTCAGTGGCATTACAAGATGCAGAGAATGGCTTTGCTGGACCAAAGGCTGTGGACTGGCCATGTAGCAATTCCACCTTGACTTTCCCGTTCAACATTTCCTATTTGCTCTGTGTAATTCTCTTTGTGCCATGGTGGGAAGATTTGCAGTAAACAGGTGCCACAGAAGATTGCATTTGAGTAAATGATCCATTCTGCAGTCTGTCCAGGTAGCAGCTGACGTGTCCACTTCCCTAGGAGCCCTTCTCCACAAGGGATCTTTACCCAAAGGGTTCCTTCTAAGCAGCTGAACTCTCAAGTTCAGTCTTCCACGACAGTTCTTGTGAACCTGTCTCCTTGCTAGCAAGGGATGCTTTTTATTCATTCCAAATTCAGTATTTGTTTTGTAAACAAGAGTTCAACTAAATCAGGTCTGTTCATCCTTGCTCATGTTTAGTTGCTATAGAATGTGAAACTGTTCTCAGCCTCTTCTCCTTCCCCTGTTGCTTGGCTCTTTACTCTGCTGGAGGCATGCCATCTCTGTTCCAGGGCCTACACTGACCCATCAAGGGAGCTGCACGTGCTTGATCTTTGCGTTTCCCTGCCTCTGGTGGCACAAGCATATCTGACTGCATTTCCTCTGTACATTGTGAGTGATTTTTTTTTTCTCTAGGATGAAACTCGCAAAATATGCAACTTTTTTTAAATTTTGAGACTGTCTGTAACTTGTACTCATCTTCTCCTGAGGCTTGTGGAAAAAACCTTTATGTACTTAAAATTATACAGAAGGTAGAATAAAGTTCATGCCAACCTGCTCATTTCACTAGCCCTTGTTTGCTGTTCAGAGGAGAAAGTACGACTAGGAGACTTTTTATGGCTAATAACATGCTTCAGGTCCTTGGGAATGCAAATTGCCCCCACACACCTGCTCAATGAGCTCCCTGCCAGTGGGCAGATCAGAATTGTCTGTGGGTGCAAAGCTTATTGCAGGACTAGAGACTACATGGAAGGCACTGCATCTCCAAGCACTACTTTCCTTTTTTCAAGTTGATGCTGCTAGTTCCCTTGCTGAGGAAGGGAACAGTCACTGCTATGGCAGTAAGAGGCTAACCATTAGTTCATTAGACAGGTATAAAACATTTTTTATTAAAGAGTATCAACATCAAACCAGCAAAATAGTAGTTAGTCAACCAACAATTATTATAAAAGCTCTTAACCATTGAAAACATAATCCCATGAGCTGGCACCTCTAGTTACCCCAGTGGTAACCAGGTCTTCTCCCCTATCTCTAATCACAGAACTTTAAACTGGAAAGACTCGAGAGGTCATTGAGTCCAGTCACCTGCCCTCATGGCAGGACCCAGCACCATCTAGACCATCCTAAGTGGTGGTCCTCTTCACTCTATGGGCTGTATCTAAATTAGTTACGCTTGTTACTATTAACTTAAATACCCTGGTTAGAGGGACAGCACGTGGTTAGAACAGGGGTGAACAATAACTTTTGCAGGGGGGCCACTTCCCACATTTCAGAAGTGGTTGTGGGCCAGCCCAGAAGGGGTAGGACCTTGGTTAGAAGGGGGCTGTTCCCTCTAGGGGTGGTCCACCCCTGGTGAGGGGAGGTGACTTTGTGTGCTCCCCTGCCCCCAGGCCCTGATTAACATAGGGGTGGGGAAGCATGTGAAGTCTTTGCCCCTCGCCCCCACCCTGCCAGGGGCATATGATGCCTTAGAGATCCACCAGCCATTTCAAACAGCTGACTGTTCTCTAGGTGCTACATGCATCCCTAGCAGTGGGAGGAGACTGTGTGCTCCTTCTGCCCACAGGCCAATCGGGGCCTAGGGGTGAGGAAATGCGCAGTCTTTTTCCCCTGCCCTGCCAGGGGCAGGGTGTGCAGTGCCTAAAGGGAACCACCAGCCATTTTGAACAGCTGGTGATTCCCTCTGGTGCTGCATACCCCTGGCAGGAGGAGACTTTGCCCACTCTTCCATCCCCAGGTCTTGATTGGCCTGGGGTCGGGGGAGCAGCAGGGCAACCACAGGCTGGATTTGGCCCATGGACCCTATCTTGCCCACCCCCCCGTTAGAACATAGCTCTAATAAAGCTGAGACTATCCAGTCCCAAGTGGCTCAGCTGTTAAACTATGTCCAGCATGTGACTGGTGCAATTACATTAGCTTGTTTGAAAACCATACTAACTTAACACAGCAGCCTAGTCTGGGTTGGGCTATATACTACATCATAGAAGCACATAACATTTAAAACTTCTAAAATGTAATCTATGCTACTTCTAATGCACTATATGTTCACAGCCAGCAGACTAGGATGCCCTTATACTTGTTTAGCTCAGATACCATGCTGCAGCAGGCTTCTATGCAGGGCATGCTGTTCCCCATTAAATGGCAGCTTAGCTTGTTGTTAGCTACATCAATTGGATCCAAGTTGGAACTTGATAGGTGACACACACACACACACACACACACCCACCCCCCCCCCAGCCTTGTTTCAGGAGCTTGGTCTGAAGGAAGTCACTTCCTCTTGTCAGGCTGCTGACACATCGGCTTCAATGTAGGAAGGGGGAGGATGTTTGTATAGAACCACTCTTCAGAAAAGCGAAGGTGATCTCCTTCCACAGACAGGAATACCAGCTTTCCTGCCTTGTCCATCTGCTGCAGCCCCAGCTGATCCTAAGAGACAAGGAGACCATCATGTAAGCAGGATATGTAATCCAAAGCTCGTTAGTCCCAGTGACTTTCATGGGACTTAACTGGTGGTGTTTCACAGTATTGTAGCCATCCTGATCCCAGGACATTGGAGAGACTAGGGGGATGAGGTAATAGCTCTTCTTCAACCAACTTCTGGTGAAAGAGGCAAGTTTTTGCGCTACACGCAGACCTGAAGAGGAGCTCTGTGTAGCCCAAAAGCTTGTCTTTGGCCAGCAGAATTTGGTCCAATAAAAGATGTTTCTTCATCCACCTTTTCTCTCTTATGATGACTTAGGTTCAGAATGGGACCCTCACACCAGTTTAACTGCATGCTCAGTGACACTGAAAGCTATTTAAATATTGGTTCAATGTAGCTAGAGTGACTCCCTTTTAACATTTGGAAGAAAGGATTAAGTGATACAAAATACACCAGTAACTGCAAATAAAACTCATGCCCTCCTGTGCTGGACCCTTTCATTCTCATAATACCACACTGTCTAAAACTAGTGTGGATCATACCGTGCCTTCAATTAGCTCAGGGGTGGACAGGTCACTCCAAGATTTTGGTAAGCAATCAAAGACCACCTTTTTCTATGGAGAGGGTGCAGAGTCTGGGATGGAGGTTGGGTGCAGAAGGGAGGTTGGGGTAGCGGGAGAGGTGCAGGGTCTGAGGGAATTAGGGTTAAGGAAGGCATACAGGAGAAGATTCTGGCTTGGGGAAGGGCTATAGGAGGGGATGCAGGGTCTGGGAGGGAATTGGGAACTGGGGCAGAGGGTTTGGGTAGTGACCTGGGACAGGAGGGGGTGGGGTGCCAGAGGCAGGCTCTGGCCAGGAAGTGCTTACCTAGGCAGCTCCTGGCCAGTAGCCCAGCAGGACTCTCAGGCAGGCTCCCTGCCTGCTGCAGCCCCAAACAGCTGTCTCTTCCCTCCATGTACCTCTCTCTGTGGGGAGGCAGGCCTAAACCAGCCCCTGGGAGCTGAGAGATTGTGCTGGGGCCAGCACACACAGTAGAGGGGCCCAAGGAGCATCCAGCCACTGTGAGCATGCTGTTCCCTTCCTGAGGGTCTGGCGGGGCAGGCTGTGTCTTGCCCATCTCTGCATTAGGAACCACTCTCTATTTTCTTTCTTCTGGACATCAGTTATTTACAAAAGTTCCCCTGGCCCCTTTCTGAAATTCAAGTTTTGTCCCCTTCCCTCTCTGCCCCCATCACCAAGAGAAAGAACTTCATCATTGCCAGGCATGGAGCCTTTTGCTATATTATTCAGTAGAACAGACAAATATTTTGAGAATAAGTGTGGATCAGTTAGCACAGCCCTTGGAGTTCAGGCTGTATGGAAACAGCCCTGCTAGGAAAATGGTCCTATGGCTAGTGCATCTGCTCCTGTGACAAGTATCAGCTTTCAAAATCTAATTTTAAAAATAGGGAACTGTAAAATGTGATGAAAGCTGGACTAGGGCAGGTCTTTTCCTGAAAACCACATGCTAGGCTGAGGCTGCAATACCATGGTTATCAAGAGCTCTCACAACATTCCCTGTGTCCGGTGGTGAAGACCATGGTTCATGGATTGCTGCAAGGAAGGGTTCGTTCATTTCCCCTACTTAAAAAGAAACACACACCCAAAGGGAGAGGCAACTCAACTGGCCAATGTGTGCATGAGGCTGGAACAAGCTGGAAGTTTGTGCCACTTTTAGGGTATGTTTATGCTACTGGCAGCAATTCATCCAGTGGGGGTTGATTTATAAAGTCTAATACAGACTCTATAAATCGACCGCTGATCACGCTTGCGTCGACTCTGGTACTCCACCAAAACAAATGCAAGGGGAGTTGACAAGAGAATGTCACCCATTAACACACTGCACTGAAGACACTTTGGTAAGTAGGTCTAAGTACATCAACCCAGCTACATTATTCATGTAGCTGAAGTTCTATAACTTAGATCAATATAGCCGTTGTGTAGACTAGCCCTCAGAGAGTTTAATTTCAGTGGCCTTACTCCTGCTTTAGAGCACTGTCAACACGATTAGCATCGAGTCCACGGCATACATTGGTGGCCTGGCAGTAATGTACTTTTGGCTAAGTTATCTCCAGCGGAGAGTAGAAAAGAGAGGCAGCGTTAGGGTGCTGGTCTGTAATTCATGAGACCCAAGTTTCATTCCTTGCTCTACCACAGACTCCTATACAACCCTGAGAGATTTGGGCTCCTCAGTTCCCTCTCTGTTCAATGGGGATAATAGTTGATGGGAAGCTAACCACATCTTTCTTGGAATTAATCAGCAGATCAAGCCTTGTCCTTCTATAATCCACATACAAACTGATCTCTTTAATGAGAGAGAAAGAACCTCAATAGTGGAATTTTGAATCTCCAAGATTCCTGGAGACAGTTTAAGCTATTGACAGGAGAGACATAGGGTTACTGAGTCTCTGGGAATTAAAGGTTAATCTTTAAAAAATTATCAATTGATGAAACCTCCAGGAATGCATCCAATCTAATTTGGCGACCCTAAGGAGACAGATTTGTCCACAGAAGATCCAGCTAGTTACCTCTGTGTAGAGTGAGGTCTCCTGTAGTGGGATGGTCTCCTTGGCTTGCCCACTTCTGTAAAATCCAAACCACTAGAGAAGAAGAAGAAGGCGACGAGAGAGCTGGGCAGACTGTTCTTCTCACTGAGGAAGAGAGCATGCTCTGGCTTGGAGTTCCTCCCCCACTTGAATCTACCAATTACCTCTTCAGATTGAATAAACCCAAGAGAACCCTGCTATCAACAGAGATGGCAGAAACTTTAATATGCAAACAATCCTCGGTTTCCCAAACCAGTTAGTGCCAATACTGTCCTTACCTAGTGCCTCAGACAACTGCAGCTCTTCAGCGTATGAAATGCTCACCCTTAGGCTTACACTGCCAACGCAATCACGTTGTCTGAGGCCTACATGAACACTCTTTCTCAGAGTCATGGTTGGGTGAAGTTAAAGATACTAGAGCCGGTCTCACTACAACCTTCACCTGTGCTTAATCTGATCCAAGAGGCTGCTAGTACAAGGCAGCCTTAATCCAGAACATGAGGTATTTGAGCAGCTCTCCTCAGACCATAGCTATCCAAGGCACTTATCGCCAATCAGGCTGTCTGGTCTCCACCCAGTGGTTCCAACAACTCTGGATCAGTACTGGGACTTTTTGGTGCAAGGATCCTGTTTGAAGAAATTCTCCCCCTGAGGATAATCCTCTATGGCCAACTCCCAAGTTTGGCACATCCTGAATGGGCAGAGACCATATTCCCTTCCCTTTGCTGGTGGTCTTGCCTGATTTGTTTTCGAAACTGGCTGAATCTACATGCGTGGATTCAGTTTTGGTCTATGCTTGGATTTACAGCAGCCTGGATTTGTATTCAAAGTTGGGCACTAGTCAGAACTAGACAAAGGCATCAGGAAATGAAAGCTCTCTGCCTAAGTCTCGCCTGTCTTATCCCAAGCATGTGAGGACTTCCTCACCTCTGAGGCTGGAGGATCTACCATGGTGTCATTGAGAAATTTCACCATCACAAACTTTTTCAAAGCCATCAGGTTTTTCTTGTAGGTCTCATTAATGCCCTGGAAAAGAGATGTTGGAACAAGAAGAAGAAGAGAGCTTTGTTAGAAATAGGGCAATCTGGAGTCTCACTGAGATGGGGGCTGCTGCAAATATTGTCAAACAGGTGTCACACTTGTTACACACTAGGGATGTGAACAACTAGTCGACTATCCGATAAGCAAATGCTTATTGGATAGTTGACACACAAGTTGACTAGCTCCCCCTCCCTTGCTGCCTCTATCAGAAAGCAGCAGCAAGGGGGTGGGGGGAATAGAGGAGGAGGTACTTCAAAGTGGCAGTGCCATGTAGAGCCAAGTGCCAGGCTCCATGCGGCACTGCCACTTTGAAACGCCACATGCAGCCCAGGGTCTGCCACTTTGAAACACCGTGTGCAGCCCAGGACCAGCCGAGTCCCCAGCTGACCCTGGGCTCCATATGCAGTGCTGCAGGGAGCGCAGGGCTAGCAGGGTCCCCCCACTAGCCCCATGCTCCCTGCAGCGCTTTTGCCTTTGAGGTGTAGCAACAACCCTGGGGTTGTTGCTACGCTTCAAAGGGGGAGGCGCCCTTATCGACTAATCGAAGGCAGAGGCAGCAGCACAGGGTGACAAGAAGCTGGTGCTCAAGAGGAGCTGGTTTTTTAAACTGGTTCCCCTTGTGGACTAGCTCTTACCTGGCACCCTACACTGCTGCCGGCCCCGCCCCTGGGACTATAGAATAGTCGACTAACCGAAAAGAATTCATGAGGTTACTCGGCTATTTGATTAACCAATATTTAACATCCCTACCAGGAACCCACACATTGTAACCCTAGCACTGATACCAATTTCCTATGCTTAAGTTGCTTATCCCCATTTTACAGATGGGGAACATTTCCCCCTCTCCCTCACATTGGGTTTGTGAGGATTAACTGGTTACTTCAAGGTGCTTTGACAAGGGAGAGCTATACAAATCTTGATTCTTATTGCACAGGAGACAGTCACCAATCTGCTGCCATGCTGTGGAGAAGCTATTTTTGCAGAGCCACATGCAAAAATATCTGCAACAGCACTGGGAACTGTACAAGGCATACCAGGGTGCTCTGCCATGGCCACTCCTACCTCACAACAGAAAGACCCACTAAAACAGTTAAACATGAAAGATGCCAGCCATGAAAATAAAGGGAAGAAAATCTCAGTCATTGCAATGTTGGACAACTCTGTTCTCCTTAATGCCTTATTAACATGCCAGGCTGAGTGCGATAAGCACAGCATCGGCCTTTACCTTCTCCTGATTAATGTCAGCCAGGAAGATGCTGTTTTTCCGGTACTCCTCCTCCTTCAGGGGGTCATGCCAGTATTCTGCCTGCACCAGGCTGTAGGGGAGAGAGAATGACGCTCACGCTGGAAACACATGGGCCAACGGGGACATCTCGCCTCTGCCTTTGAAGTCTGCACAGGCCCTTCCAAACATACTCACCGTTCCTGAACCACCTTCGTGTAGACTCCAAGGTCCAGCATCTTTCGGATCCAATCACAGATGCGGGAACTCTCCCCAGGACAGCGTGGAAAGCCGTACACACCTAGGGCAGAAAGATAAGCTTCTCCATTCAATGAAAGCACTGAAAGCCACTCAATTGCAACCACAAATGAAAAACCTCCTCCTCTTGGCCCAACAACTGGAATTATTCCAAGGAATCCAGTGGTCTTTTGGGTGGAGAGAGAACTGATGATCTTTAGTGGACCAGCAGAGGGCATCATTATGGAGAAGAAGGTAATACACATAAATGGAAATGCCTCCTAGCTCCTTAGTCCCCAAAGCTGCACTATTGTTCCCAACAGCATATTCGCTACAATTGTGCATAGTGCATTAAACAGATTCATGCAATGGAGTATCCAGGGAGAGGTGCCCTTGGGAGATTACTCCTGTCTTGAATTTCTCACAGACATGTTTCCCCTGGCATTTAACCATTGTCCTGTCATTTCATCCTCTTATCATTCATTTTACCTCCTTGAACCAGTCTGAATAACTCTCCTCCCTCTGGGTAGTTTAATACTTTAAATGCTCATAACTTCAGCTCTCTATCAGCCAATCACATTGTAGCCAATCTGAGTAAGTTTCGTTTTGTGGAAGCTCCTACATCAGATCAGTCTGTTGCTCTCTGCAGTCCTGTATGTGCTCCAACAAAAGGCAATCACTGATTCTTCTAACATAGGTAAAAGGCATTTATTTGGCTAATTGGATAGCCACATACATTGGGAGGATTCCTTCCTGCCCCCTGAAGAACATTTGTCAGTACCTATTTTAACTTGGAACCACTTTAACTGGATCTATCAGCGAACCTACCGAACATCAACCCAGAACACAAGCACTCAGTGATCAAATCCTATCAAGATTCAAGCAAAAGCATCAAATTTATTTCAAATTAAAGTCAGTCAAAAAGCAGCTTTCAGTGTGGGGGGGCTTTTGGAGCAAGGGAAGACAGTTTGTTTTATCCCTCCAGCAGCTCCCAATCCATTGGAAGCAGGGATGACTCTTAGAATCATAGAATATTAGAAATGGAAGGGACCTTGAGAGGTCAAGTCCAGTCCCCAGCCTTCACGGCAGGACCAAGCACCATTCAGATCATGCCAGATAGATGTTTGTCTAACCAGTTCTTAAATATTTCCAGTTATGGAGATTCCACACTGTGACGGGGATCCAACCCCCGCACTCGCAGCAGCCCGGAGCCGGGAGCGGCGTATGTTGGGGGATTTAAAACCAGCACGCACGGCAGCCCGGGGCTGGCGGGCTGTGGCGTGGAGGCAGGAGCAGCACCCGAGCGGGAGGGCGGCCGCGGCGAGTCAGCGCAGGCGCAGGGGCCCCTGGCCGTGAACCGGCGGTCCACGGGATCCGGGGAGACCGGGTCAGCACGGACGCCGGGCGCGGGCGGGGGCACGCCGGGCAGGATGGATAAGAGCAGGGGCTGGTGTTGCTCTCAAACCCCCACAGACCGACGCTGGAGCGACAAACCTGGGACAGCGAAGGTGGGAGGTCCGTCCGGACCATGCACCGGGAGTAGCACCAGCGGCGCAGACCGGGGACCGGGGCAGAGCCCTTCACCAGGGACCAGAAGCCAGAGCGGAGACCCGACCCGGAAGAGACTGGCCTGGAACCAGCGGTGTAGGCCCCAAAGAGCCTACGGGCTTGGACCGCGGGAGCGGCTAGCAGGTGGACAGAAGCCGGGAAGGGGGTTTTGGGGTAAAGTTCGGACGGTCAAGCACCCTGCCCCACAGGACCCGGTTACACACACACACACACCCTAAGCAATTTATTCCAATGCTTAACCACCCTAACAATTAGGAAATTTTTCCTAATCGTAGAATCATAAAACACTGGAAGGGACCTTGAGAGGTCATAGAGTCCAGTTCCCTGCCCTCATGGCAGGACCCAGTACCTAGACCATCCCTGATAGAGGTCTATCTAACCTGCTCTTAAATATCTCCAGAGGTGGAGATACCACAACCTCCCTAGGCAACTTATTCCAGTGTTTAACCATCCTGACAGTTAGGAAGTTTTTCCTAATGTCCAACCTAAATCTCCTTAGCTGCAATTTAAGCCTATTGTTTCTTGTCCTATCGTTAGAGATTAAGGAGAATAATTTTTCTCCCTCCAAAAGCTGCTATTATGTCCCCTCTCAATCTTCTCTTGGAGGACTCTAGAAATGAAAGAAGGAGTTACCTTGGTGCTGCCCCCCAATGGAAATCAAATTGAACATTGGAGGAGAAGGACATCTCTGTGCCACTGCCCTCCTGGGGAAAAGAGACAGGGTTAGCATCCCACATCCTACACAATTGCTAGTCTATTTGTACAGAGCACTTTAAACAACCATATTCAAGCTCTGCCTCTGACCAGCTTTAGATTAGTTACTTAGCATAACCGCCTAAGTCCCATCAACGGGATGAACGCTTTTGAAATGCTACTGTTAATCACTCTGTGCCTCAGTTTCCCCATCTGAAGAAATCTTATCTGTATTACAAGGGTGCGGTGAGGGCTAATTTACAATTGTACTGTGCTCACAAAACTTGTAAAAATACAGCATTTTAAAACAAATGTAACCATGAAGCCCAGAGTACACTTAATTACACTTTCTTTTGAACCCCACAGCAAGGCGTGGGAGGGAGATTCCCACCTGAACTACTATAACCTAAAACATTTGTCTAAAATAAATCCAACTGTAAACTTACAGGAATTGGCCTCCCTGGGAGAATCCCACAGAATTGTAGCCGCCTTGCAAGTGAGGGTCACTCGTAAGCTGGTCACAAACCAGTGCCACTTGTTGGTTCACATTCATGAAGTAGCTGTTCTCCATATCCTGGGAAATAAACAAGAGGAACAGATAGGCAAATTATCTTTACTGTGGGTTCATTTTAATGTTGTTGTTCAAAGGATTTTTAAGATTTCTCCATTGGGGAAAAGAGGCCATAGACCTTAAATTCCTGGCAGGAGTTTACAGGTAGTACCCTACCAAATTCACAACCACGAAAAATGTCGCGGACCGTCCAATCTGGGCTCCTCTATGAAATCTGATTTGTGTGTACTTCTACCCTATACTATACAGATTTCACAGGTAGAGTACAGCATTTCTCAAACTGGGGGGTTCTGTGGCGGGAGGGGTTATTGTATGGGGATTGCTACCCTTACTTCTATGTTGCTACCTGGCTGGGGAGCTAGGGAATGGTGGCTGCTGGCCAAGTGCCCAGTTCTGAAGGCAGCAGTGCAGAAGTAAGCTGGAAATACCATGCTGCCCCCAACAATATCCTCACAAGCCCTGCCCACTGACTCCTTTTGGGTCGTGGCCTCTACAATTAAAACACCATGCAATCAAACAATTTGGTATCTGAAATCAAAATTTACTATTTTTAAAATCCTAGGAGTGTGAAATTGGTAGGATCCTAGTTAAAGGCAGGGATCTGAAAGGTCAACTGGTAAGCATCACTCTTAATGGATAATGGTTATGGTTCCAAATCAACAGTTAACCCGTGGGGGCTGGAGCAGCTACCCTGTCTGCAGCGGACAGGGGCTGCTCCAGCTCAGTAGGGCCAGGAGCGTCCCCTTTTATCGGTTAACTGGTTAAATAATTAAATGGGATTTTACATCCCTAGTTATAGGTAGACCCCAATTTTATGAGACTCTTTGTGATCTCCTAGCCCAACAGTAAGTTATCATAGATACCCATATGTTATAAAAGTTTGGATTCTCCCTGGATTTCCACCAAACCAAGGGTTATCTGTACTCTCTATGAATCCAGGTAACAAGACATGTCCCCCATTCTTGTGACCGCTATTACTTGAACTACACTCTAATGCACTGCTAGTAAGGTAAGCCTCTGGGCACTCTCATCACAAGAGTCAGGCTATATCTTTCTTATACTAGTAAAATACAATATAAAATGAGTAAATAAAATGTGCTTAGCTTAATAAATAGGAATAGACTAGGGATGTAAGCAACTAATCGACTATCCGATAAGCAAAAGCTTATCAGACAGTCAACACACTAGTCGACTAGTCACCTCCCTCTCCCCCCTTGCTGCCTTTATCAGAAAGAGGCAGGAAGGGGGGGGGCAAGGCAGGGGTGCTGGGGAGAGCTGGCTTAAAAGCTGGTTCCCCCCAGCTTCGTGGGAAGTAGCAGGGGTGCAGCGGTGGCGTTCTACCTTTGAAATGTACAAGAGTTCCCGCTGGGGCTCTTGTACATTTCAAAGCCGGAATGCTGCATGGCACTTCCACCTTTGAAATGTAGCAACAGCAGGGTGGGCTCTTGCTACATTTCGGAAGCGCCCTTATCGACTAATCAAATAGTCAGTGGAAATGCCATCAACTATTCAATTACTTGATTAATCTAATTTTAACATCCCTAGAAGAGACAAGTATCTCATCACTCAGCTAATATCTTTAGATGTTTCTACATGCTGATCAGAATTTGCATAAAAATCACATTTGAATCAGGGATTTATCATATCCCTGGTTTTCTTCCACATGTGATTAACAAGCAGTCATTTTCTTCAAGACAAAGTTGTTCGACAGAGTAACGATACAATAGTGAAAGCTCTGCCTGTATCTTCATGGATCTATGTCAAAAGCAGAGACTGCAAATTATTTACAGCACCTTTAAGAGTCTGTGCAGAATCTGATCACTAATCAGTAAATACTCAATGGAAGCGGAAGCTTTATATAGAATAGCAGCAACTTTACCTGTAACAAGTTTTTTCCAATCTGTAGTGACAGAACATATATTCCTGGTATTTTATTTTCCACTATTTTTTTAATGTATCCCATGCTTTCAGGGTTACAGCAGCTGTCTCCTGCAAAAAGAATGAGGAAAATTCCCATCAAATATCATAAAACCATCACACGCTGGAAGGCTGAGGTGCTGAAAACAAAACTTATATACCCAGGAAAGCAACACGTGAGGGTTTTTTCCAACTGTCCAGGCAGCAAATTTTTGTGCCTCATGCACAAAGCCTGTAAAGGGACCACCTGAATGTACTTCTTGGTTCCATACTACGATGAACTCCTTTCACTCTCTTGCTGATAAGTTCATGACACTGATTTAGACTATCAAAATACTAAAGACAGCATGAACACTGAAATTCTCACCCAACCTTCCATGCCTTTCGCTTATTCTCGTCCTTATGGAAATTCTTTGCTACAGTTCTTTACATTTTGATTGAATAATCATGTTAATACAAAACCATAAGTCTACAGACAATACTATAGAGTTCAGGACCCTGATTCCACAGGAATAACTTATTTGTGGTATCTGGCCCAGACACTTCCTAGTCTAGTGGTTCAAGCTTATGACTGGGAGCTGGGCCTTTTACATTTTAATTGATTGTCAGAATTGTGTGTAAGTGTAAGTAAAGTTTTTTAGATTTTTTTTTATTCATTAAGCAACTGAGGAGGGTCAGACAATTAGTTATTGACACAAATTCAAAAAGTTAAAAGGTTTATAACTATTAAAACAAACTGTCAACATTACATTTCAAAATATACCAGATAAACATTCTTTTCTTACTTTGACTTTGCCTATCTGTAAATTGTAGTCATTGTCCATGGGCATTTTTTCATCAATTTGTACTTAACCGTGAAATCAGCATCTACGGATGCATGCCAATAAAAATCTAATTCTTTCCAACCTTATTGGTATTCATGCTCTTACACTGCCTTCCTCAAATGCCTGGAGCGAGGCTTTCTGTGCCCAAATCACCCAGGCTGTAAACAAGGATAATATCTTGAAAACATTATTACTATTATTAGACTGAACTAACCCTTACATTGCTTCTTATCTCAGGTAAGAAGAAAAAATGCAGGCAACATGATCATATGGAGAGGGCACTGGACAGAGAGAGTCCAGACTTCCCAGCTCTACCTGGGACCTGGCTGGGTAATGTTAGACAAGCTACATCTCTGTGCTTCTGTTTCAGGGATAATGATTTTTTTTAATGATCTAGCAAAGTGTTTATTTAAAATCTCATCAGTGCTACAAAACACAGCCATGTTAAAACTGGTTTTGCGATGTAGCTGTAGGCAAAAAGAAAGCAAATGACAACATTATTGAATCACAATCACAACCATGTTTAACACAATTCATAATGTAGACAGGGCCTAAAATAGAAAACAACTTTGTAGGGAACTCTCCCAAAGGGTGCTGGGCAGCAGAGTAGATTAACTCTTTAGAAGCCAACTTGATCCTGCATTCCCAGTCCAACTTCACTTCCTTCCATCTCTCATTTCACAAGGAAAGGGTGTGTCCCTGCACTGTGGTTTCACTCTCCTGGCACGTAAATGATAATCACGTGATTTTTAAAATTATGATAGTCTATCTGAAATGTGGCCGAAAGCTCCAAGGGCAGGGAGCACTGCTTCTTGTTCAAGCCTGTCCCGTGCGCACGCTGGCTAAGAGACTCCTTTCACCCTCCCTCCCTTGTAAGAGCGAAGATCCCGTGGTCCGTCAGTACAAGCAGGCTCTGCACACGGGCTGGGATTAGGGAAGTGAGAGCTCCAGCAGGGCAGCAGTAAAAGCCCCGCGGAGAAGACTGCACCGGATGCTCCTACTGCCGACACCCGCCTGCAGGGAGGCTGCTCCCTTGCAGTCCTGGGTTTGACAGCATTAGCCCGCCCTCTGCAAGCCTTAGCGGGAGGCAGCCCCCTTCCCTGTAACCCGTCCGCAGGCTCGCTGGAGCCCAGCGCTCACCCATCCCGTGCCAGAGCACCAGGGGCACCGGGCCCGCGCGTCGCCCCGAGCAGCGCAGCAGGCAGGCGAGCAGCACCACCGGCAGCAGCAGCCTCCGCGTCGCCATCTTGCATTGTCACATGACCCGCCGGGAGGTGGCCGTGGCTCTGGTGCCGGGAGTGGGCGGGGCAGTTGGGAGGAGGCTGGTTGGGAGGGGCGCTCCAGCCTGGGGAGGATGTTGGAGCCATGGGGAGAGGAGGCCACAGAGGTGGTGGAGGAAAGTGGGGATGATGGAGCCCTGTGGGGTCACAGGGTTAGTAAGGCACTAGGGGCCAGGGGCAATAGAGCTATGGGAAGTGAGGGGTGCAGAAAGTACCAGGGGTGGTGGAGGAAAGTGGGGATGATGGAGCCACGGGAAGTAGGGTTGTGGGGTCACAGTGTTGATAGGGCACATGGGGCCGGGGGCAATAGAGCTATGGGAAGTGAGGGGTGCAGAAAGTACCAGGGGTGGTGGAGGAAAGTGGGGATGATGGAGCCACGGGAAGTAGGGTTGTGGGGTCACAGTGTTGATAGGGCACATGGGGCCGGGGGCAATAGAGCTATGGGAAGTGAGGGGTGCAGAAAGTACCAGGGGTGGTGGAGGAAAGTGGGGATGATGGAGCCTTGGGAAATAGCGGTTGTGGGGGTCACAGGGTTGGTAAGGCAGTGGGAGTCAGGAATGATAGAACCATGGGGAGCGGGGCTGTAGAAATTGCAGGGGATCATGGGTGAGAAGAGGAGATGATAGAGCAATGAGAAGTGGGGGCTGCAGAGGTCATGGGGGATGGGACAAGGCCTGTTCTCTGTAGGGCATGTCTACACCAGGGGTGGGCAAAAGGACCTCCACGGACCATATCCGGCTCACCAAGCTGGTTGATTTGGCCCGTGGAGGTCTTGCTGCTCCCCGGCCCCCCAGGCCTAAGGACAGGAGAGTGCACAGGGCTTAGAGTCAACCTTCTGGTTGACTAAGCGCCGCATGCTGGAGAGCAGGGAGCAAGAGTCTTCACGCTCCCCCAGGCCAATCAGGGCTTGGGAGTGAGGGGAAGTGTGCAAAGTCTCCTCCTGCCCTGCCCCATCCCTACAAGGAGTGCGCGGCAAAGGGGGCAGGGTGGGAGGAAACTTCACACTCTCCCCTCGCACCCAAGCCCTGATTGGCCGGGGGATGGGGAAGGGAGAGAGTGCACAAAGTCTCCTCCCGCCCTACAAGGGACTCAGCACTTAGAGGGAATGAACAGAACAGGAACTCATCAAATGATCCATTCCAGTCACCCATTCCCAGCTTCTGACAAACTGAAGCAAGGGACACCATTCCTGCCCATCCTGGCTAATAGCCATTTCTAGCCTCCATGAATTTATCTAGCTTTTTTTTTTAACCTTTTATCATCTTGGTCTTCAAAACATCCTTTGGCAAGGAGTTCCCTAGGACAGTGTTTCCCAATTTTATTTGGCCACGGAACCCTTTTAAATGCAAAATAATTTTGTGGAACCTCTAATAACAGTCTTATATATGGAGTTGAAAAAGTAGACCACAAATAAGTAAGGATAATAATAAACAAATGCTAAACAAGGTTATGAAATGCAGATTAATCTATAATAGTCAATTTATATTTGTCACGGTTAAATTTTTAAATACAAGAAATCACGCGACTATACTGAAATAATGTATTCGTGAGAGCACCACCTGCACACTCCTATACAGGCAACTGGTTTGACAGCTGAAGCTTTCACTTTGTCGGACGCGGTGCTAGTATAATCGTATTCAGACACCCATGTGATCCACGCTCCCTGAGAGTAAGTACAGGGATTTACAGTGGTATTTAACAGGCGATTGCACCACTGATTGACTGCACACGCAGCGCTGAGTAGTGACATCAGCGTCCCCACTCTCTGGCTAAGCTGGCATTACACAGGGACACTTATCATGGCCAACACAAATGAAAATTGTTTTCAATAAAATTCATAAATGCTTAAATATTTATTATTATTTTTTTAAATCATAAAATGTTACTGTAATGGAATTTTCTCGTGGAACCCTTATTTTCACTTTGTGGAACCCTGGGGTTCCACGGAACACCATTTGGGAAACACTGCCCTAGGATGACTGTGTGTTTTGTGTGAAGAAATACTTCCTCTTGTTTGTTTTAAATCTGCTACCTATTAACATCATTTAGTGACCTCCAGTTCTTGTGTTATGGGAAGGAGTAAATAATTCTTCTTTATTCACTTTCTCCACTCCATTCATGATTTTATAGACCTCTATCATATCTCCCCTTAGTCGTCTCTTTTCCTAGCTGAAAAGTCCCAATCTTATTTATCTTCCTCATATGGCAGCCGTTCCATACCCCTAATAATTGTTGTTGCCCTTTTCTGAAGTTTTTCTAGTATCAATATATCTCTTTTGAGAGAAGGTGACATCTGCATGCGGTATTCAAGATGTGGGCGTACTGTGGATTTATATAGAGGCAATAAAATATTCTGTCTTATTCTCTATCCTTTTCTTAATGATTTCTAACATTCTGTTTGTTTTTTTGACTGCTGTTGCACATTGATTAGATGTTTACAGAGAACTGTCCACAATGGTTCCAAGATATCTCTCTTGAATGGCAACAGCTAATTTAGACCCATCATTTTATATGTATAGTTGGGATTATGTTTTCCAATATATGTTACTTTACATTTGTCAACATTGAATTTCATTTGCCATTTTGTTGCCCACTCACACAGTTTTGTGAGATCTTTCTGAAGTTTTTCACAGTCTGCTTTGAACTTGACAGTCTTAAGCAGTTTTGTATCATCTGCAGATTTTGCCACCTCACTGTTTACCCCTTTCTCCAGGTCATTTATAAAGAGATTAAATAGGATTGGTCCCAATAGGGGCCCCTGTGGGATACTGTTACCTCTCTCTATTCTGAAAACTGACCATTTATTCCTACTACCTTTTGTTTCCTGTCTTTTACCCAGTTATCGGTCCATGAGAGGACCTTCCATCTTATCCCATGACATTTTGCTTAAGAGACTTTGGTGAGTGACCTTGTCAAAGGCTTTCTGAAAACCTCGGTGCCAACTCTGCCCACATATATACACCAGCAACACCATCACAGGACCTAACCAGATCAGCCATACTGCCACCGGTTCATTCTCCTGCACATCTACTAACGTAATATATGCCATCATGTGCCAACAATGCCCCACTGCTATATACATCGGCCAAACTGGACAGTCCCTACGTAAAAGAATCAATGGACACAAATCAGACATTAGGAATGGCAACATACAAAAACCTGTAGGGGAACACTTCAATCTCCCTGGACACACAATTGCAGATCTAAAGGTAGCCATCCTGCAGCAAAAAACTTCAGGACCAGACTTCAAAGAGAAACTGCTGAGCTACAGTTCATCTTCAAGTTTGACACAATCAACTCAGGATTAAACAAAGACTGTGAATGGCTCGCTAACTACAAAAGCAGCTTCTCCTCTCTTGGAATTCACACCTCCAGATCAGCTACTAGAAGTGGGCCTCATCCTCCCTGATTGGATCCACCTTGTCATCTCCAGCCTGATTCTGGCCTGCATATTTATACCTGCCTCTGGAAATTTCCACTACATGCATCTGACGAAGTGGGTCTTTGCCCACGAAAGCTTATGCTCCAACACTTTGGCTAGTCTATAAGGTGCCACAGGACTCCTTGCCGCTTTTGCAGATTCAGACTAACACGGCTACCCCTCTGATACTGAAAATCTAAGTACACTAAATTCACTGGATCTCTCCTGTCCACTTGCTTGTTGACCCCCTCAAAGAATTCTAGTAAATTAGTGCGGCATGATTTCCCTTTACAAAAAACATGTTAATTCTTCCCCAACAAATTACATTCATCTGTGTGTCTGACAATTCTGTTCTTTACTATAGTTTCAAACAATTTGCCCAGAAGTGAAGTTAGACGAGGAGTGGGCACGAGGCAGCCAGCAGCCCAGATGTGGCCACCAAGCCTCTGGATCCAGCCCACGGCTGCCTTGCTGGGACCCTTAAGCACAGTGCAGCTGCCACCACTTTAAATGTGGCTGCTCTATCCTGGGAGCTAGGAAAGAAGCTTTGTGCTCTGTCCTGTCCCCCCTCCTTCCCCCAGCAAAATCTCTCGGCTTCCATTGGCTAGTTTCCGGCCAATAGGGACTGAGAAATTTTGGTGGGGGCAGGGGCAGGAGCAGGCAATGAAGCCTCCTCACTATCTCCCTCCCTCCCTCCTACCGGGAGCAGAGCCACCTGGAACACCTTGATACTGCAGCCTTCAGCTTCCTGCAGGACTGCTGGCTGGGAGCTGCCTAGGTAAATGCCTCCCAGACAGAGCTTGCCTCTGGCACACACACACCCCTGTGCCCCTCCCCCCCAACTACCAGCCCCAGGCCATCACCCAAACCCTCTGTACTAGGGATTTAATAATGTAGTTGATCAATCAATTAACAGCTAAGGAAAAGCTTATAGGTTAATGCTATAGACTACACGCATTCCCCCCTGCCCCGCCAGTAAATTTTTTAGCAGACTGGCCAGCAGCCTAGCTCAGTCCCAGCTTGCACTGTGTCCTGGACCTACTCCCGCTGCAGCTCTGCATTTAAAGTGTATTAGGAGCTAGGCAAGCAGGCAGCCCAGCTCCGTTCCAGCTTGTGACAGGTCTGGGAGCGCAAACCCCTACCCCCACAGGACAGGGATTGCCTGGGGACTCTAGAATAGTCAAGTAACCGGTAAGAATTCCTGGGTTTAATTGACTATTCAGTTAACTGATATTTAACATCCCTACTCTGTACCTCTTTCCCCCAGGTCACAACTCCCTCACAGACCCTGCACCCCCTCTTAGAACCCTCCCCCTAGACAAGAATCCTCTCCAACACTCACACCCCCTTCTGGACTTTGCAATCAAAGCTTCTGCCCCAGATCACAACCCCCTCCTTCACTCAAACTCCCTCTCAGACTCCACACCCCCTTCTACACTCCAATTCCCTACCCCAAGAGGGAGCTTCTTGTGCATCAGAAATGGGGGGATGTACTAGGTTCCATACAGCGACACCTGTACAAATGCTTTGGCAGCCCTAGGGTTACACAAGCATGGGGCCAGCAGAGTCCCTGTTAGTCATCACAGTATGTAGCTATGACTGAATACCTGCAGGGATCAGGTCCAATGAAGAAGGTCCCATTTTCACAGAGTCTGTTTTCACACTTAAAGGCTACTTATAGGAGTGTATAGCAAGGAAGAGTTAGGAGAACCCATGTAGCTGTAACATGCCAGAATGACAGACAGAGACAGCCTCCCTCTGGGCCTTGGGCATATCACTCAATTTCTCCTCTTCTAAATCTGAGATAAGCACTATCTCACAGGGCTGTTCTGTGTCTTAGGTAATAGTGGCAAAATACTGTTTCATCGGCATTGTTTTTAGCATTAGAATCCATCTATCTCCTATTTACTAAAATTGTAAATCTGAAATAATTTTTAAAACCAGGTGTCCAGGCTACTAAGGAGTTAAATAGCATCACTAGTACTTGCCAAACTTATTGGATCACATGGCTTGCCTCTCACGTGACTCACTTTGTTGCTCCCAGTCTGAATTCGTGGCATCCCTGTAGGAGTGAGGAGCTGTGGACTTCCTGCTCAGAAAACAAGAGATTGTATTTGAAAAACTAGTGGTGGGACCTGTGTCTGCTTCTGCTTCTGCTTCTGCCTCTGCTTCATCAGTGAGTTGATCATTTGGATTTTATTTCTGGAGAAGTTGCTGTTAACTCAGAAAATCAGCTCAAACCTGCTTCACTTTGGGATGGGGGGAAGCTCCCCAGATATGGAGCTGTATGTTGGAAAATAGGTGGAATTTTAGTGTGGGAGGGTTCTCTTTTTGTCACAGCAATTCTCTGCACCTAGCACTTCTTGCTTACCTACAGGGATCCTAACTTTCCTTGATTCAAGAAAAAAAAAACCCCAAATGCTCCAACTGAAAAAAACATACAAATCCATGTTTTCCTGCCATTACAATGGAAGTCTGACTTTTAAGTTTCTCTAGCCACAATATATATAGGTATGTGATGTTATCTGATTGAAATTTTAGACATCTGATTAAAATGCAGCACATGGCCAGAAAGTTAGCCAGGGTCTCCCTTTAAAGACTTGTTAAGGAAGAGGAAACACATTTCAGAGAGGTAATGGTATTACTCTGCTTCAGCAAAAACAAGGAGAAGCCCTGTGGCACTTTAAAGACTAACATTTATTTGGGTATCAGCTTTGGTGTGCATCTGAGGAAGAAAGCTTATGCCCAAATGCCACAGGACTGCTTGTTTTTAGGAAGAGGTGTAATGATAATTGGTCTGTTTCATTAGATTAGAGTAGAACTTTGAAATGCAAACTTGCATTGTGAGAGTAGTAGAATGGCAGGTGTTTGCTCAAATATTCTGATGTGAACAAACTATCCATGTCTGTTACTAGACCTTTGATCTAAGATCAGAAGGGAGTGTTAACATTTATGATGGAACCTGACTGAAGTAATATTATTGTTTATATGTCTCTTTGATGGTTGTGGTAAACTGCATGTGTACTGTTTAATGGATAAATTACATTTTGCTAATTGCTAGCATGTTTGGGAGACAGAAAATTACATTAAAAGCCTGTTGTGCTCTCCCAGGACAAGGGACAGCTGCAAAGGTATAAAGTTCCTTTGGACAGGATCCTTTTTCATCTTGTATCTGCTTGGATGCTCATGGGAAAAGCTCCAAGACGTAAAGGATGAGATCCTAGGATTTCCTGATCTTCCTAAAAGGGACATTGACTTAGTATAGTAACCCAGTGTCTGAGAGTCTGTAACGCTGAAATGCTGGCTGTTCCCCTCTGGGCGGCGCTGTTGCCTGAAATGCTGACTGTTCCCTCTGGGCGGTGCTGTTGCTGAAATGCTGGCTGTTCCCTCTGGGTGGCCCGTGCTGCATGGGGAGTGCGGGTCCCAAACGGCCGCTTGTGCTGCTTGCTCCCCCGCGGCAGCCCGGCTGAGCGGCGCAGAAGTCAGCCGAGCGCCACAGCGGGAGGCGAAGGGGGGCGGGGCGGTGACCGTTTGGGCCATTTGGGCTCCACGGTTCCCCGAGTGAGAGGCAGAAGGGGGAGGAGAAGAGAAAGAGAGAGACAGACAGAGGCAGGAGGCGAAGGAGAGCAGGGGAGGCAGTAGGAGGAGGAGAGAGAGAGAGAGACAGAGCGAGAGACCGGAGGCTCAGGAGAGAAGACCAACGTGGAGGAGAGACCTGAAAATCCCGTCTTATGACGGGCTAATTGGCTAGTTGACATAATAATGCTGAACTGCTCTGAAAAGATCCATCTGCAACTACAAAGTTCAACAAATCTATATAGCTGAAATTCAAGAATTTAGCTTATGTTTGTATATATCTTTTAATCAATACTCTCTCTCTTTTCTTTTTTTTGACGAATTGTAGTTTAGTTTATAAGAATTGGCTCTCAGCATGTATTTTTGTGTAAGAGCTAAGTTAGATATTGACCCAGGGGTGTGACTGATCCTTTGGGATTGGAAGAACTTTTTCATTTATATGAGAAAATAAGATTTTCAGTAATTGTCATCATATTTGACCTGGGTACCTGAATGGAGGCCTCAGGGGCGTTCTTTAAGGGACCTGCATGGTTTGGACTTCTGCGTACCCAGGGCGGTAGTACAAAAGCTCCCATGTTCTGGCCTGGTACATCTAAATATTAGAATATCCATCAGCTTTGGGGGTTTGTCCACCCCATTCTGTTCACAGCTCACCCTAATTGAGTGACATCAGCTTGCTCCCATGGGAACCATGGCTACAAGCTATCATTGAAAACAATGTTTTATTCATGTATTTACAATTTTGAAGCTGACAGCCAGAGACCCATCTCTTCTCCTGATTATCCAAATTGTTGATGATCCAATTTGGCCCTAAGCCCTATTAGATCAGATAATCAGGGTTCCACTGTACAAGTTTCTATATTTTCACAAAAAGTAAAAACTAAAGATTCTCAGTTAAAATGCCTATTCCATGTTTTTCCATGGCAAATGGATTTCTAGGAGCCCCACTTACATATATGCATTGCAGAGGCTACGTCTAAACTACACCCCTCTGTCGGCAAAGGGATGTAAATTAGACGTATTGAAAGTGCAAATGAAGCGGGGATTTAAATATCCCACGCTTCATTTGCATAATGGCGGCCGCTGCTTTTTTTCGAAATGGGGCTTTTTGAAAAAACCTGGCAGTTTAGACGGGGCATTTTCGACAGAAAAGCCCCGTTTCAAAAGATCCTGTACTCCTCATTTTTTGAGGAGTACAGGATCTTCCGAAACGGGCATTTCTGTCGAAAATGCCCCGTCTAAACTGCCATTTTGGGGTTTTTTTTGTTTTTTGTTTTTTTTGAAAATGCCCCATTTCTAAAAAAAGCAGCGGCCGCCATTATGCAAATGAAGCACAGGAAATTCAAATCCCAGCTTCATTTGCAATATCGACGTGCCTAATTTACATCCCTTTATCTATGGCCTTAGACGTAGCCTCTGTGTCAAAGAATGTTTCAGCTGGGCAGCTGCCTCTGGAATGAATATATTTTTCAGGGCACAGAGTGAGGGTATCTTATGGGTGCAGAGAAAGGCTATTATTTCAGCAGAGAAGAGTATCCGCAATAA